>JAVYIG010002816.1:0-226206 GCA_035222895.1 Strongylocentrotus droebachiensis | reverse complement strand
AGCTCGAGTCGAAGAGATTTGACACTTTGAAATTGTTATCTGTTGGTTTGCATCATTATTGCCGCGATTTCAATATAGTTTCGTGAATAGATTTACGAAACCTGAGCTTAGAATTAGTAAAAGTATTACTAATGTCTACGTTTTTAAACGACTGTCTGATTTTCTTATGAAAATTTTACTTTGAAAAATGATTATCGAAATTCATGGTCAGAAATAATCACAATCTAGGAACTATTATTATGTTACAATTCTTGCATCAAATCAATGCATGAAAACTTAGTTATTGAACTAGAGAATTTTTTTTTTTTGTTAAATAGGCAATTATGAAGTAGGATGTAGGAAGCCTCAAACCTTAGCCTACTAAACAAATCTCAACAAAGTGTAGGCCTATCCTTTTATGAATTAATGAAAAAGTAGCCCCAGAAAAAAGAACCCCCAAAAGTTGAAAAAGTAGCCCCTGAAAATTTTCCGAAAATTTGAAATGGAGCCCCAGAAATGAAAAACTTAATTTTTTGCCTGCGCCACCCTCTAGAATTCCGCGGGTCCTGAGTTGAGTGTATATATAATATAGGCGTGGGGTCTATGGGTTTCAAGGGGCCATAAACCCCCAAAAGCTCAGGGGGTTACGTTCTTCAAAGTGGGGGGGGGGGGAGAGATCAGATCGCAGCAAGTTGAGTGTATATATAATATAGGCGTGGGGTCCACGGGTTTCAAGGGGCCATAAACCCCCGAAAGCTTGGGGGTTTTAGGCGTTTAATTAGGGTCAGATGAGCATTTTTTTTAATACTTTATTTGTGGCACCTGCGGGTCACTAATTGGCGTGGGTTAATACGTAGAGTTGCGTAGTGTTGCGTACCACCTACGCTGGCCTACGTTACTATATGCTGAGGGACGGAAAGGGGTACGCAAGATGAACAAAAACAATTCAACATGTTTAATTTTTTTCGCGTACTTTAGGCATAGAAACTTGACGCAGAAAGTACGTCTTTTTACGCAACACTACGCTACATGCCTACGCAACAGTACGCTACCCTACGCCAGATTGACAAAGCAGTAAAAGCTTTCAACACAGTAAGCAACCATAAGCAAACCCGTACGCCAGCCTACGCATAACCTACGCAGGGACTTTTTTCCCATTAATACGCAGCCTAATTTCTGCGTAGTCGGTACGCCACTCTACAGAACTCTACGCAGTTCCAGTGGCTTAAAGAATAACTACCGGTACAGTTGGATTGTTTTTTAAATTTAATATAAGGCCAAATTAAAAAAAAAACATGCTTAAAGCGTCCTGTTTTTTAGAAAAATGGGAGGAGGCCCTTTTTTTTTTTTTCTTTCAAAATGGCCGCTCCGTACATTTTCCCTGACATTCAGGCCATTTTTCAAGATGGCGGCCGAGATTTTTTTTTTTTTTTTTTTAAGTCAGAAATACATTTTAGCAGTGCTTTTTATGTTTTTTTTCTTTCAAAAAAAAAAATAGGAGGCGGCCCCTAAAAAAAAAATTCAAAAAAAAAAAATTGGAGGCGGCCCCCAAAAAGGAAGCGGGCGGGGACGCTAAACATGTATATTTTGTAATGGCCTGAATGGCAAATAAAGTTCTTGGTGGTTTTAATTTAGACAGTCTCTATATATCTATTTACACCCCCGCCCCCCTCTAGAATCCCGCGGATTTCCGCGGGTCCTAAACAAGTCTATTTTTTTAATGGCTTGAATGGCAAATAAAGTTCTTGGTGGTTTTAATTTAGACAGTCTCTATATATCTATTTACACCCCCCGCCCCCCTCTAGAATCCCGCGGATTTCCGCGGGTCCAGCTAGTCATCCATAGTATAATACGCTAAGGCGTCGAGGGGGGTATCTGGGGTCCATTTTACAGCGCCCAAATCTCCCCTCCCGCCCGCCCCCGGGCGCCGCCGGGCGGTCGAGCGGACAGAGGGCATTTCAATCCGGCTGCTCGACCACGTCCCGGCGCGGTGCGACGTCCCGGTCGTCGTCGACGTCGTCGACGCGTCCGCACGTCCTACTTATCCGTCGCGAATTTCATGCTTTAGCATGAAACGGAAATGGCCGAGCGGTCTGAGGCGCCGGTTGCGTTCGATTCGCCGGCAGCTCTTGCACTTTTTGCACGCACGGGTTCGATCCCGCCTCCGTCGCAAGTTTTTTTTTCTTCCCCGTGTTTGTTTTGTATAGTTTAGATTTTGTAATCTTTACCATTTTTTTAATTTTAATTAAAATGTAGACCTCATATTTAAAATTTAAATGAGTCGAGTCTTTATTTGATATTTATTAGCTTATTTCATGATGAAATCAATTAGATCTAGATCTAGGCCTATAAATAAAATCAGCGCAACAGATGTCTTCCCATCCACGTCCAAACTTAGAGACCTATTTCCATCATTATTGCCGGGATTTTTATATAGTTTTCGTGAGTGGAGGTATGAAATCAAAGCTTATATTGTGATTATTCTGGCCATGTCATTTATTAAAGGAAAGTTTTCACAAGAAAATCGGAGAAAAACATCGTTCAGTTTCAAGAGCTCTGCCGTAGGCCTACGCATACAGTGTGTAGTGCAGTGCACTCTAGCTGCGCTGGCTGCTCGACTGAGTGAGTGAGTGAGCTATTCAGAGTCGAAGAGACTATGAAGGGCCAAACATGCCAATATTCGACAACTATACGCTATATTATGTATCCATCCATGCGACTATTTGGGCCGAATTCACAAAGCAAGGTTTGAGCTCAGACCAAGGTTTGACCTCGGGCCAGTATGTCTATCCATTCATTGAAGTAGGCCTACACGTGAACACAACAGCGGGCAGGCCGAAGTGCCATAAGATCGTTGGGGGGGGGGGGCAAAATATTTTTTTTTGCATCTTACATGTTACAAAAAAAATCTGCATCTTACATGTTACATGCAGACCCCACAAAACATTTTTCAAAGTGTGTGGGGGGGGGGGGGGGTCAGGTAGATCGAAGCGAGTTGAGTGTAGGCGTGGGGTCCAGGGGTTGTGGGGGGGGGCGAGGGGTATCAGGTGTATTGAAGCGAGTTGAGTGTAGGCGTGGGGTCCACGGGTTGTGGGGGGGGGGGTACGGGGGGATCAGGTAGATCGAAGCGAGTTGAGAGGCGTGGGGTCCACGGGTTGGGGGGACGGGGGGGGGGGGATCGGTAGCTCGAAGCGAGTTGAGTGTATGCGTGGGGTCCACGGGGGTAGAGTTGCGTACCAACTACGCTGCGCGTACGCAAGATGGACGCAAACAATTAAACATGTTCAAATTTTTTGTAGCAGCGCCCCATGGATCTGTGGCTGAGACAAACGCAAAATGGCTGCCACAGCAAAGAGCGCCCGTTTAACGGGCGCAAACAGCTAGTCACTATAAGTAATACGCTAAGGCTCCGCGGGGGGCGCGACGTCTCCGCCGGCCTTTGTATTCTATTGTTTTTTAATGAGATCGCCGACCCAAGTTGGTGCAGCTATCTCCTCCTGAACCCTCCCCTCGGGGTACCCGTGCCCGGTGCCGTCGTCCGCGGGAGAGTCTACTCTAGCGAATTGGCTATACTCCGCCCGAGGTCCTCCTCCGTGTCGACGTCCAGGGCGAAAACAGACGCGACATGCATAATGCATGATATGCGTGACGACAGAGATACCTCATGGATATTCAACATAACATCCGTAGACACACGACCGATGACTATCCACTCACATTAAGTTGCGTATTAAATGCACGCTGAATGGGTATGACTTACCCCGTGTTAGGTATCTTTCTATAGGATGTGCTTTGTACTAGCTGCACTGCACAAGCGGTACCTGCACAAGCGAGATACACTGGGCTAATTCCCGTCGACGTCCAAACTTAGAGACCTATTTCCATCATGATTGCCGCGATTTTTATATAGTTTTCGTGAATGGAGGTATGAAATCAAAGCTTATTTTGTGATTATTACGGCCATGTATACTAAATTTTGATTATCATTTTCTAAAGGAAAGTTTTCACAAGAAAACCAATGGACTGACAGTTCAGTCGCACACAGTGCAGCTGCGCTGCTCGGGAAGCTCCAACACAGGCACCGCGCACCGCAGGCGTCCGACGCCTGCGGCGCCGGTGTTCGAGCTTGCTGGAGTTACGCTGAAGTGTGTGTGCTGAAGCTGAGCTCGAGTCGAAGAGATTTGACACTTTGCATCATTATTGCCGCGATTTCAATATAGTTTCGTGAATATATTTACGAAACCTGAGCTTAGAATTAGTAAAAGTATTACTAATGTCTACGTTTTTAAACGACTGTCTGATTTTCTTATGAAAATTTTACTTTGAAAAATGATTATCGAAATAAATGGTCAGAAATAATCACAATCTAACACAGTTAGGGTCTATTAATTATTATGTTACAGTTCTTGCATCAAATCAATGCATGAAAACTTAGTTATTGAACTAGAATTTTTTTTTTTTTTTTTTAAATAGGCAATTATGAAGTAGGATGTAGGAAGCCTCAAACCTTAGCCTACTAAACAAATCACAACAAAGTGTAGGCCTATCCTTTTATGAATTAATGAAAAAGTAGCCCCAGAAAAAAGAGCCCCCGAAAGTTGAAAAAGTAGCCCCCGAAAATTTTCCGAAAATTTGAAATGGAGCCCCAGAAATGAAAAAAATAATTTTTTGCCTGCGCCTCCCTCTAGAATCCCGCGGATTTCCGCGGGTCCTGAGTTGAGTGTATATATAATATAGGCGTGGGGTCCATGGGTTTCAAGGGGTCATAAACCCCCAAAAGCTCAGGGGGTTACGTTCTTCAAAGTGGTGGGGGGGGGAGAGATCAGATCGCAGCGAGTTGAGTGTATATATAATATAGGCGTGGGGTCCACGGGTTTCAAGGGGCCATAAACCCCCGAAAGCTTGGGGGTTTTAGGCGTTTAATTAGAGTCAGATGAGCATTTTTTTAATACTTTATTTGTGACACCTGCGGGTCACTAATTGGCGTGGGTCAATACGTAGAGTTGCGTAGTGTTGCGTACCACCTACGCTGGCCTACGTTACTATATGCTGAGGGACGGAAAGGGGTACGCAAGATGAACAAAAACAATTCAACATGTTTAATTGTTTTCGCGTACTTTAGGCATAGAAACTTGACGCAGAAAGTACGTCTTTTTACGCAACACTACGCTACATGCCTACGCAACAGTACGCTACCCTACGCCAGATCGACAAAGCAGTAAAAGCTTTCAACACAGTAAGCAACCATAAGCAAACCCGTACGCCAGCCTACGCATAACCTACGCAGGGACTTTTTTCCCATTAATACGCAGCCTAATTTCTGCGTAGTCGGTACGCCACTCTACAGAACTCTACACCGGTACAGTTGGATTTTTTTTAATTATTTAATATAAGGCCAAATTAAAAAAAAAACATGCTTATAGCATCCTGTTTTTTAGAAAAATGGGAGGAGGCCCTTTTTTTTTTTTTTCTTTCAAAATGGCCGCTCCGTACATTTTCTCTGACATTCAGGCTATTTTTCAAGATGGCGGCCGAGATTTTTTATTATTTTTTTTTAAAATCAGAAATACATTTTAGCAGTGCTTTTCATGTTTTTTTTTCTTTCAAAAAAAAAAAAAAATTCAAAAAAAAAAAAAAAAAATCAAAAAAATTCAACAAAAAAAAAGGAGGCGGCCCCCAAAAAGGAAGCGGGCGGGGACGCTAAACATGTATATTTTTAATGGCCTGAATGGCAAATAAAGTTCTTGGTGGTTTTAATTTAGACAGTCTCTATATATCTATTTACACCCCCCGCCCCCCTCTAGAATCCCGCGGATTTCCGCGGGTCCAGCTAGTTATCCATATAATACGCTAAGGCTCCGCGGGGGGCGCGACGTCTCGGCGAGCCTTTGTATTCTATTGTTTTTTAATGAGATCGCCGACCCAAGTTGGTGCGGCTATCTCCTCCCGAACCCTGCCCTCGGGGCACCCGTGCCCGGTGCCATCGTCCGCGGGAGAGTCTACTCTGTGGAATTGGCTATACTCCGCCCGAGGTCCTCCTCCGTGTCGACGTCCAGGGCGAAAACAGACGCGACATGCATAATGCACGATATGCGTGACGACAGAGATACCTCATGGATATTCAACATTGCATCCGTAGACACACGACCGATGACCATCCACTCACATTAAGTTGCGTAATAAATGCACGCTGAATGGGTATGACTTACCCCGTGTTAGGTATCTTTCTATAGGATGTGCTTTGTTGTGATTAAATTCCCGTCGACGTCCAAACTTAGAGACCTATTTCCATCATGATTGCCGCGATTTTTATATAGTTTTCGTGAATGGAGGTATGAAATCAAAGCTTATTTTGTGATTATTACGGCCATGTATACTCAATTTTGATTATCATTTTCTAAAGGAAAGTTTTCACAAGAAAACCAATGGACTGACACTTCAGTCGCAAGCTGCTTTCATTCAACACACAGTGCAGCAGCGCTGCTCGGGAAGCTCCTACACCGGCACCGCGCACCGCAGGCGTCCGACGCCTGCGGCGCCGGTGTTCGAGCTTGCTGGAGTTACTGGAGTTGCAGTTACGCTGAAGTGTGTGTGAGTTCAGCTAAGCTGAGCTCGAGTCGAAGAGATTTGACACTTTGAAATTGTTATCTGTTGGTTTGCATCATTATTGCCGCGATTTCAATATAGTTTCGTGAATAGATTTACGAAACCTGAGCTTAGAATTAGTAAAAGTATTACTAATGTCTACGTTTTTAAACGACTGTCTGATTTTCTTGTGAAAATTTTACTTTGAAAAATGATTATCGAAATTCATGGTCAGAAATAATCACAATCTAGGTTCATTATGTTACAGTTCTTGCATCAAATCAATGCATGAAAACTTAGTTATTGAACTAGAAAAATGTTTTTTTTTTTTTAATAGGCAATTATGAAGTAGGAAGCCTGAAACCTTAGCCTACTAAACAAATCTCAACAAAGTGTAGGCCTATCCTTTTATGAATTAATGAAAAAGTAGCCCCAGAAAAAAGAGCCCCCGAAAGATGAAAAAGTAGCCCCAGAAAATTTCCCAAAAATTTGAAATGGAGCCTCCGAAATGAAAAACTTAATTTTTTGCCTGCGCCCCCCCTCTAGAATCCCTCGGATTTCCGCGGGTCCTGAGTTGAGTGTATATAGGGGTGGGGTCCACGGGTTTCAAGGGGCCATAAACCCCCAAGAGCTCGGGGGTTACATTCTTCAAAGTTGGGGGGGGGGGAGATCAGATCGCAGCGGGTTGAGTGTATATATAATATAGGCGTGGGGTCCACGGGTTTCAAGGGGCCATAAACCCCCGAAAGCTTGGGGGGTTTAGGCGTTTAATTAGGGTCAGATGAGCATATTTTTAATACTTTATTTGTGACACTTGCGAGTCACTAATTGGCGTGGGGTCAATACGTAGAGTTGCGTAGTGTTGCGTACCAACTACGCTGGCCTACGTTACTATATGCTGAGGGACGGAAAGGGGTACGCAAGATGAACAAAACAATTCAACATATTTAATTTTTTTCGCGTACTTTCGGCGTAGAAATTTGACGCAGAAAGTACGCCTTTTTACGCAACACTACGCTACATGCCTACGCAACAGTACGCTACCCTACGCCAGATCGACAAAGCAGTAAAAGCTTTCCACACTACGGAACTCTACGCAGTTCCAGTGGCTTAAAGAATAACTACCGGTACAGTTGGATCGTTTTTTTAATTTTTTTATATAAGGCCAAATTTAAAAAAAAACATGTTTGGCTTCCTGTTTTTTCGAAAAATGGGAAGGAGGAGGCCCTTTTTTTTTCTTTCAAAATGGCCGCTCGGTACATTTTCCCTGACATTCGGGCTATTTTTCAAGATGGCAGCCGACAATTTTTTTTTTTCTTTTTTAAAATCAGAAATACATTTTAGCAGTGCTTTTCATGTTTTTTTTCTTCAAAAAAAAAAATAAAAAAAAATAGGAGGCGGCCCCCAAATAGGAAGCAGGCGGGGACGCTGTTTTTTTTTTCTTTAAAAAAAAAAATCAAAAAAAATTCAAAAAAAACAAAATAGGAGGCGGCCCCCAAAAAGTAAGCGGGCGGGGACGCAAAACATTTTTTTAATGGCCTGAATGGCAAATAAAGTTCTTGGTGGTTTTAATTTAGACAGTCTCTATATATCTATTTACACCCCCCGCCCCCCTCTAGAATCCCGCGGATTTCCGCGGGTCCAGCTAGTAACAATGTATATTATAATAATGATGATAATAACAATTATATTAAATATATCATTTTATACTATTATATACTACTATATATAATATAATAATGAATTAGTATTGCACAAATACATGCTAAGTGCGCTTTAGAATTAAGTTGACAGAATCGATAAGTCAGATCATGGATAAGATTGAGAATTATTTTGTTATTACAATCAACTCTTTGGAATTACTTTGTTAGTCCGTAATCGTGTGGAACTTAATTGACATGTATCACCGCCCATACCATCATTACGTCATACTAAACCTGAAAGTAGAACATTTACGTGGGCCCAGAGAAAGCGATTTCAAGAATTAAAAAGGAAAAACATTGCCAAACCGAGTTAATCCTGTTTGATACCCATGAATTTCTTTGGTAAACAGACACCATAACCGCAAGTTATGAACAACGGCAAACAGGTTGCTATGGACAACGCTAGAAGTTGAATCGAAATGTCATTCTTTTTGTTTATTTCGTTCTAATCGTTTTTTTTTTTTTTTTTTTTTTTAATACGTATCATTTTGAATCATATTGCATATAGGAACGCGAAAGGAAAGCATGATCTTAACGCAGTCTTAAGGACTATTCTCATACTTATGCGAAATGGGGGTCGTGACCGAAGACATCTTAGACATAGTTTGGCAAAGGCTTGATGGATGGATTATTGTTACCTGACTGCTAAGAAAGCATACATTATTATGCTTGTAAGTAAGCAACCAGGATACCGACGGCTTTATTAAGTTTTAAGCTTTAAGTCCTCTTCGCGTGGCTTGGTATTGAGGATGTATGCCTTACTAAAGGGCACGATCGAATTGAGTTGGGTTTCGAACCCAGGACATCTCGGTTACGAGACCACTGAGCCATCGCGCCTCCTCGACTTGGTTTCACTTTGTCGCAACATGGGATTATTTCTTTTGGTTGTGCCTTAATTCGCCTAACAAAGTGGTATTCCCCATAATTAGTGTAGCCAACTAGATCCTGGATTGCTCTTGTTGTGACATGCATGGTTCTATAACGTAAGCCAAACAGGGGTTCATAAACCACTCATCTTTCCCAGAAAGCATGATCACTTTCATTTAATGAAACAAAGGCGTATACTTTTCTCGCGCATGGTGCAATTTCCGCTGAAAAAATTGACGATGTTCCAATTATTTGAACAAGTGCCTTTGATGACGTCGTTGTCGTAAGGTGATGTAGTCATCGTGCTTTGTTGTTGTTCAGTACGAGATAACATAACTTATTGGAAATTAATGAAAACAAAGAATTTGTTGGTGATACTCAAGGGAAATTCTAAGTAGGCTACTCTTGATAGCAGAAAAGGCTAGTCGAGAAATAATAATTTAAAAAGAAGAATTACGCTTTAATAAGTGCAGCGGCATTTTTTATATCATTGTTTTCTTTCCTGTAATTATTGTGTTAAATGTACTAGTGGCGTATCCAGTGGAATCAGTGCACGCTCAAATCCCCCGCCCCTCGAAAGGGAACAACGATCCATAAAACCATTTTTTTTAAAGGAACCGGTTTTGTAATATGCCTCTTTGGTTGTGATCATAATGCTTTTGGCGATGTTGGGTATATTTCAGACTTCTTTTGCCGAACTATATACAGTTTTCATTGTTTAAGTTTTTTTCTCTTTTCGTCATTTCATAGAAATAAAAATTTAAAAATTAGAAGTTTCCCGAACATTTACCAGATCTGTGATTTTGTTTACGCAAGTGCAACAGCACTGTTTTGATAGTGGGATGACCCTGGAGATACTCAAGAGACATATCCGATGGGGGAAAACCTACTTTAGTGGAGTGGCGTCCCTGCAACAAAAATTTCATCAAGCTTCATTGAAAATAAATGCTCTCATCATGTGTTGTAGGGTTCGTACTCCCATCATGATAATCTATTCAGCTGAGGTCAGAAATATTTACTTCTCCAAAACTAAACCATGGACCTTACATAGGGTCCATGGTTAAACCTGACCGGTAGAGGAGGTCAAGTGACAACACGATGATTGGAATCACGAGTTGTTGACAAGGTGGGATTCGATCATCATTACGTAATATGAATTTGCAAACATTTATAAGGATGATGCGCTTGTTGTTTACTTCTATCTCAGCTAAACAAAATAAACAGCACTTCGTTAGGACTTATCTATCAATCGACTGACCATATTTAATTCAACTCGATATATTACTTGTTCAATGTACGTTCAACGTGGAAATTTGTTTCGCTCACATATAAACAATTTTTTTTTAAAGGCTCAGACACGTGAAATGGCGCCTGGCCGGAATACTCCCCAAGGAAGGGCGCTTGGGCACTATCATGTGAGGATTAGCAATTAAGACCGGGGTAATGATCATTATAATGTAAAGTGCCTAGAAAGGTAGTATTAATCGCTACACAAATGCGAATGTTTATAATTTACAATGACCAGACCTGATATAGGATACAAAACAATCTGGTGATGACAAAGTGATAATCATGACATTGGTTTTTGTTTGGTTATGGCTTGTTTCGTATCTTTATGTTATATTATGTGATTAAGCTGGTCCTCTTTATAGGAAAACACTGGTTATTTTATAGGCAGAGTATGATGGGCTTTGAATTCGAACCTTACAGATAGCTTAATAGAGGCTTACTATAAAAGCCCCTATAGAGTATTCATTTAAAGGCTTCGTTACTAAAGCATTTATTTACGGATGTCAGATAAACCAGTAAAGACACTCCTACCATTATACTAAGTGTCAATTATAACTACACGAATTTTGTGTGCAAAAAAGGCTCATCGTATTATTGAATATTGTAATAAAAATAGCAAACATTTCATATTTTGAAAGGATAATAGGAAAAAGTGGATTAAATTGAAACGAAACCCAAATCCTATCCATTTATCTTTGAAAGAAATAAAAAGCCCAGGAAAATGTAGAATCACGGATATGGCAATTGTATAACAATTCAATTTAAAACATCGTTACTTTAATTACCAACTTATTTTGTGGTTACGTTATAAACTAATTACTAACCGAAAGGAATTGGATCGCCCGTTAAGGCCTATTAAAATATCGGTATCGATGCGTTACTTCCGATTTAATCAAATTTAATTAGAATCTAAGTAAGAGTCAAGAACATTTTATAAGATTTATAATCAGTAATCACGAGATGGAAGTAACATAAACAACCAAGATTAGTCACGTTACTCAGGTAAGGATGTAAACAAATTTTGAAAGTGAGAATTAGGCTTGTAGAGAGTATTAAGTAACGGGTGTATAGTGAGCTATTTATGTTTCATTGTGAAGTGTGCCACTAAAGGAGGAATTTGGTTGCCATCTATTTATCAAAACTGAAATCGCTGAAGAATTCATCGTCATAAACGGGAAAAATGCCAAGAATCGTTTAGGCTTAACCTTGAAACAAAATTCTTTATCTCAGCGTGTCTCTTATATTTTGAAAAGCAACTCAGCATTTTAAATGCCCCATTGTGTTTCCCGTAGAAAACGTGTTTGGATGACGAATACGTACGTCATTATAATGTTAGCACATCCAAAAGGTATCTGACTAGGCTACTGATATTGCCTAAGCTTGGTTTTTCGAAAGCCTTTGCGATCGTGTTACTCGCTCTACTTATAGGAGGGGTTCGTTTCTTCATGTATAATTTTTCGAACGTCAAACCCATATTGACGCATTTCATGTAGTATTTTAATTATATATTTAGGTCCAAAGTCATATCAGAGAGGAAGATTCCGAGGACAGCGGATGATGCAGAGAAAGAAATAACCCCCTATTGTTTATATTTCCCTCTCTCTCTCTCTCTCTCCTCACTCTCTCTCTCTTTTGCTCCCTCTCCCTGTCTCTCTTTCTACCTCTCTCTCCCCTCTACCTCCCTCCCTCCTCTCTTCCTCCTCTCCCAATCTCTCACCCCTATCTCTCCCTTCTCGCTCCGTCTGTACTCCTTTCCCCAACCCTTTCTTCCTTATTAAGTCTCAGTTTATTTATCTCACATCTCCTCATTCCCTTTCTCCTCACTATATTTCATCTATCACACAACACCCCGTCTACCCTGCTCAATACACTACAATCTCCCCCTCTCAAAACACTTTCTTGTTCATATATTTCCTTTCAATAGTTACCTCCCATCTCCCAATGCTGACACCGTCTTTTCATCGAAATATTCTACGAACTCTTCCTTTCAGCCTGACACTCATCCCTATCTTTCCTCTTTTGCGCACTGTGTATTGTTTTCCTCTCGACTTCACGTCCTTCTCTTTCTCAAAAACTTGTTATCTCTTCTATAGCCATCATGCCTTCAGCTCGATTTCATAGTCCTCTCAAGTTTCTTCATCCCAGTTTTCACTTCCATATCCTCCCTCACAAACAGTTATTCTTTTTTCTATTCAATTTATCCCTACAATCACATTTCTCTCTACTCCTCCTATTACTTCCGTCTTCCTTTTTTTTAATTCCTCCCAAAACTTGTTCTCCTTTTCAGTTTTGCTGTTTCTGTCAAGTCTCTTCTCTTCCTCTTTACCACCCTCTTCCTTCCCTCCCGCTCTCTCTCTCTCCATGCTCTTACAATTTCCTATTATTCATTCTCTCTTTCCATGATCGGTGAATCTTGACTTCACAAAAACAACTGGTCAGCTTTGTTTTAAAGGAAGTTTAAAAGTGTTTTGTTTCTTTTATAAATTCACAAAATATTTTCTCCAAGACTGAGATTGACATTGACATCGACATCAACAAACACAAACTTTGAATTAGTATGACATGTAGTCATGTATGACAACACATTACGCAGCTCCAAGAAAAAGACCCCTCCCCCACCCAAACTTGCCCGTATTACCCCTACCTATCCTACTTTTTCTATGTTCTATGTTAATGGCTGGCTGCAAGGCAAAATGGGCCATTACACATGAAATTTCCTACCTTTTGAGTGTCAAGTCTAGAACATTATTTGCCCACATAAAATAAGCTGTATTATCATAGGCCAACACAAATAGATGCTTCTCCTGTTAATCATACTGTGAACTTTTGCTATTAAATTTAAAATGAGAATGTACCAATATATGCAAGGCAAGAGGGGGGAAAATGAGGATTACAATTACGATTAGGAATGAGGATTGCATATGAAATATGACACACATCTTACTAATATTATATTGAATGTTCGAAAAGTCTATGAAAATCTAAACCCACAAATACCCATAGAAAATAGATAAGAAATTGAAAACATACATGTACAGCATGTCTTTTTTGTCAAGAACAAAGTCAGCACATGCCTATTTACTGATCAGTTCTTTTATTGCATCGTTCTGAATTTGCAGACACATACCAGAATATGAATAAAGAAATGAAACCTTACAATAACCTAAACAATTGAGTGACAAGAAACAAGAAAAGAAGAATAAGAAAAAAGAAAAATTGTGACCTCTACTAACGTCTACACAAAAAATAAGTAAGAATACTGCATCTATGAAATGAAATTGAAGAGACAACCAAATGTGTCAATATTTTATAAACCCAGTTTACTATTTGCAGCTTTTTAACCAAATTTCTTTGAAGAAAAGCATGATTAACATTCAAATTAAATCAATTTTCTAAGATGAGCCTGAAAGAATGAACTCGATTATAATTCAAATTTCTTGTTGATATAGTTTGTTATTCCATTTATTTCTCCATCATTATCTAAAGAATAACACCCATCTTTACAGTAATGTATCATACCAATCTAATTTATTACTTGTAGGTATGGGATCAAGATTGCATGCATCCATAACTGAATCTAAGATTCAAGGGCTGTTTCACTTTTTTCTCATGATAAATCTTTCAAAAACGGGGATCAATCACTGATTGTAATTTCTAAATGCATCAGTATTTTCCTATGGAATGTAAAACAATTTTTAAATTCACAATCAGTGACTGATCCATTATATTTTTCTATTTTAATTTCTTCAAGGAACATATCAATATCACTACCACAAAACCAGGATCTGATCATTAATGTAATAAGTCAAACAAGACAAATTTATAAAGACAAAATGGGGCCCTCTAAAATACTGCATATGACTTAATTATTTGTGAGAAAGGGAAGATTTCTACCCATAAAGCATTATCCTGATTTTGTGGTAGTGATTTTTTTCCAAATTAAATAAATGATTTAACTTTGGGATAAGGTTTAAGTTACATTAATGTTTCTTGGTCTTCATTGAAAGAGCCTCATATTTTGACTTGCTTCGGAACCAGAGGAGGAATGGAATGCCAATGGGAGCGATGGTCATAACAGCAAATGCAGCCCAATCCATCTGTAAAATAAATGAAAGAAAAAAATTAATACATCATAACTAGAATTCTAGGCCGCCCTCTGATATTGGATTAGATTTCTCTTTATCATTTTGATATCTAAGCCGAACCTATAAGTTGTCAAAATACAACATATATGATATCAAATCATATTGATGTGACTAACTATGGAAATACATGACTGCTTCTACTTACTCTGCAATGTATTAGCTGTAAATATTATATTGTACAAAATAAAGAAAATAAATCCACTGTAGATTATTTTTGACAAAAACACAACAATTTGATCAGCCCTGTGACAGGAAGTAAGAGAAGCAAGGACAAAAAGAAAACTGTG
The DNA here is from genome assembly GCA_035222895.1 of Strongylocentrotus droebachiensis. Taxonomy (NCBI): domain Eukaryota; kingdom Metazoa; phylum Echinodermata; class Echinoidea; order Camarodonta; family Strongylocentrotidae; genus Strongylocentrotus; species Strongylocentrotus droebachiensis. The sequence goes on along the minus strand of JAVYIG010002816.1, from coordinate 211,350 downwards.
ACGCTCTCTTTGCATCAGCATGTGTTTAAAATGCTTTCTACTTAAAATCTGTTGTACAAGATATTTTCTTAGCTGTGACATGTCGTTCTCAATTGGTTGATTTTTATGACTGAATGTGAAGACAGAATGGAATACTTACATAATGTGGGGAGAATCTCCTATCATAATCTTTTACTGCTACAACACCGGCTTTTCCTGGGGCACTTGTATAAGCAGTCTGATGAGAGAAAAACACATAGAGATTAGTGTAATATGGTGGTCAGTGCTACTTCATATTGCCCTTACAGACACTGCAGGGACTAAGTATTGAAACTACGATTTCTAGCTTGAGACAAAAGAAAAACAAAAATCAGTCCAATATGCAAACAAATTGAGCTAAAAAGGCTAGTGTTTTCAACAAACAGAATCAAGCACTCCCAGATGGATCCTTATTTCTTACACAATGGCAATATGGAGGAAAAAATAAAACAGGGGCTCAGCCGACTTCGCCCCCAAAAGCCATAAGCTTGAAATGTAGCCCCCTGAAATTTTCAAATATTTTTTCCCTGAGTGCCAAAATACAATTATGAGGAATGTTATCTTTTTTAACAAACTGCATATTTTGCAATTATTTACACTATTTATACATGTACACATAGACTTTCAGGGACATTAGCTTCTAGGTTCTTAAGAAAAGTATGAGAGTCAATGCCATTTCATGAACATAGAAATAGATGTACAGAAAATTGAACTGGCCATTTCCCACTTTGTTTTCTCTTTACAATATACTTATTACAACAGATATGCAAGTTTCAATAATAAAAGATGCAAGTGGATAGAGATATGAAACCAAAACTTTAATCGGTATTCTAACTGCCCCAAGACGTACCCTAGCTTCTGATCCTTCCGATGGGACATAGGTAACGGTGGCGTGTGTGACGTTGTAAAATCCGTTCTTGAGAGGCTGGAGGATGACCGCATGGGTCACGTTGCTGGCCGGTGAGATGCGATCCCACTGGACCTTCAGCTGACCGCTGACCACGGCAAAATCGCTCTCGGCAAAGGAGTCGTCGTTGAGAACAACCTGGGATGCAGCACTGTTTGGATAAGAAGAAAGAACACAGGGTATATGTGTGGATTAATCAGAAGAAAATATGTTATGAACAATAATGCCTCAGTCCTACCTCAGACAGAGCTTATTTATACCATAATAGAAATTGTATTGCTGTACCATTGGGACAATATCCTTTGATTAATTACATGAGGGGAGTGCCACATTGACAGACATAGTCCCTAATTCAATATGGTACATCATCTCTATGAGTTGATGGAACTACTGTGATAAATAAAGTTGGACTTCATATGTTCAAAATATAAGTCTGTTAAGCACAAGACTAACACAGTATTTATTCATAAATTAATGCTTTTTTCACAACAGACTTTAGTGACCTGCAAAAATGCATGTTGTGGTAGCTATAATTCCAGAATTTTTGCATTTTGTAACTTTTGCAAGTAAAACTACTAGCAAAGTCAGAACAACAAAATAATATGCCCCTACTTGCACAAGTCAGAACAACAAAATAATATGCCCACCAAATTTGTCTACTTCCTGGTTTAACATTTACAGGATCTGGAGCCTACCTTCAAAAACTAAGAATTTAAACATTTAACAGAAAACTGACTTGAAATATAAGAATAAAAAGGAAATTCATGATATTTACCTGCTTCCAACATTATAGATGGTATAGAGCACAGTCATGTCCCTGCCTTCCACCAACCATTGGTTCAAGAGAGTCTTGGAGGCCAAGAGTTTAGCCCCATCCTGGGCACTGGATAGTGCCACAAGGCAGGCAAATGCTATGAACAGTGCAGCCTTCATCTGGAGAGAAGAAAAAAAATCAAAAATCTAAATTAAAATACAAGCTAACAAGTCTCAAATAAAGTTGAACGTATAAGTTTCTATGCATGCTAAATATGTTGCTTTTAATTTAACTCCATAGATAATATACATGTTGATAGATTACATTTACAGTATAAGCTTGGCTTCTACATTATTGTTGGAGATACTTGAAATGTAGAAACAAAATACTGGTAAGTACTTTGTGCTGAGTTGTGTTAGAGGGTGCAAGGTTCTCTTGATTAAAACAAAAGAAGAAAAAGAAGAAAAAAGATAAGAAAAGACATCGTGAGCAAAATGTTATGTAAATGAATGAAAAATTACAAGAGATTACACCCACTGAAACAGTGAAAATCTCCATATAATCAGTGGAAATTAGATGTAAAATAATAATGACACGGATTGACATTTTGCTTACACAAGTAAGAGATTTTCTACAGAACTTTTTTGATGATACCAATATTTGCACGCTATGGTCGACCAGCCTAACACAAGTACACAGCAACTCCAAACAAGGTGAGTTCGGAGCAATTGCAGTACCTAATGGTAGTACCTTAATTTGCAGGGACTTTTGTTGTTGTCAAACCCAACTTATGTATATTGGGCAATTCCTAGATGAGAGCATACAGCAATTCTCTCTTCTAGGGTGTAATCAAGCCTACTCAATTAGTCAGGCTTCTTCTCTAACTTTGTTTCACGTCCTTGCCACGGACAAATTGCTTCCTAAAAAATAAGAATTGTCCGCATTTTTTTCATCGGCGATCTGCGGGTTCCTGAAATGCGCACTGGTGATGCCAAAACGGATTCTGCTTAAAGTAGATATTCATTGATTTTAAAAACTAGCTTTATTTTCATTATTGCAAAGTTGAAACTTTGATTCAACAAGGTTATCAAAATTCAATGCTTGGAAACATTTGAAGTAATGATTATTATAAATTAGGCCCGAGTCATGTCGGGATTTTCATAAACCGGGTCCCGACGGCCTTGCACCGATCGGGACCCGGTGTCCCGAAATCAGCTCGCAGGATTTGTCACTTGCCTCTATAAAAAGCGCATATCATCAGTATGTCCCTTAAAAGTGACCTTTTTATCAATCAAATAAATCAACACATGCATACCTCGCCTCAGATCGGTATATTTTTCCACTTGACATTTTTTTCATCCATGATTGGTGATTTTTAGTGCCATTATCGTGCCTCTAAAAGTAAAAAAACTGGGGCAAAAATGGAAAGACAACATTCGAGCAGCCATTTTGATTCATGCAGGTTGAATAAATCGGGTCAAAAAATATGAATGTTAGAATAATAAAACGGCTTTCTAAAAAATTCTTCTTGACAATATACCGATCAAATAATTTTTTAAAGACAAAATAAATATTTATCTCTTATTTTAAACATTGCATGCTTTTTTTTTAAAAGCTGAAAATTACTTGGTAATCACAAGAAGTTTCGATACGGATAACTGTTGCAAGGGAAGTTCAGACTAGTCTCGGAAAAATGCGCACTGCATCTCGTTAGCTGTATAATGCGTGCCCAAACGAAACCAAGCAATGACGTGATCGTAACGAGAAAAAAATCATTACAAACTACGAGAGCACAATTGGAAAGACAACTACTCAAAATTATCGTAAGCAGATACATAACTTGGAGGAAGAATACAATAGTTGTCCAAGAAAAGCCACAGAAATAGTGATATTTAAGGAGTTACTATAGGTACAATCATTATCTGAATGGGCCTCCTGCAAATACTCAAACTACACGTGTTTAAATTGAACATGAGGCTAGAAACCAAATACCGCCCTCTACGGTAAAAAGCAGTATAACAAAGGATTCAAGTATTTGCAGCAGGCCCCTTGCGATAAAAATGTACCCAGTTTCTCCTCGATTATCACTATTTCTGTGGCTTTTCCTGGACAACTATTGTATTCTTCCTCCAAGTTATGTATCTGCTTACGATAATTTTGAGTAGTTGTCTTTCCAATTGTGCTCTCGTAGTTTGTAATGATTTTTTTCTCGTTACGATCACGTCATTGTTTAGTTTTGTTTGGGCACGCATTACAGTTAACGAGGTGCACTGCGCATTTTTCCGAGACTAGTCTGAACTTGCCTTGCAACAACTATCCGTATCGAAACTTCTTGTGATTACCAAGTAATTTTCAGTTTTTAAAAGAAGCATGCGGTGTTTAAAATCAAAGAAAAAATATCTATTTTGTCTTTTTAAAATTGTTCGATCGGTATGTTGTAAAGAAGTATTTTTAGAAAGCCGTTTTATTATTCAAACATTAATGTTTCTTTCAACCTGATTTATTAATCCTGCCGAGAGACCCGGCCAGTACAGTAGCTAGCTAGCAGCTGGCAACAACATCCCCATGGGGCGAACTGCTTTGCAACCCATATTTATATCAGCAGTTCGGATTGATTCAGGATGAGCTAGAATATGATTGGTAACAATTAAATACTTAAGTTTTAAGGTGGATTGATTTTAGTGGTGTGCAAAACTGCAATTTCTTACATATTTCATTATTTTTTTCGGAGCGTCGGTTCTCAAAAAACGAAACCGGTACCCGACGGCAACGGTCGGGTCCCGTTGTGATCGACCGTACCGACTCAGGCCTATTATAAATTAAAAAACACTTAAATACAGCCACGGCATAGCACCTGAAGAGCTCTCCGAACGCTGCTGAAATGTGTGAGATCACAGTATGGACATAACTTGCACAAGCAGACGATGTCCCATGACATCTCACACATTTTCAGTGCCTGTGTTTTCATCTTTCTCTTGAGTTCTTTCTCTTACTTTACTACCGTCAGGCTAAATGTATGATCTATTGCCTCACTCTAAACCCCGCGCATGGTTTTATTTTGATGACAAATGCAGCAATACAAAAATAAAGGAATATGTTGCTTGTAAACAAAATAAGACGCCATTGTATATTCAGCTGCACACACCGGGGTATGTTCGGCGTTTCAAGAGGGAACAAATGCCGTCCTTAATATCATTCCGGGGCTTTTCAATTTGAAAGTCTGGTTTCTTTGATCGTTAATTAACCCCTATCCTGTGCATTTACAAGCAGAAAGATTTTAGTTATCAGAATCGGGTCATATCCCCTTTTGAATGGTTTGACATGCCATTACATTTATATACACCAAACTCATTATAATTTGACAAATAATAGCTTTGCAATTATGTTCATTCTCTATGGGATGTCGTCTGCTTGGGCAGTGTTGGTCCATATAGTGACGTCATTAAAACATCGTTACTTTTCCGGCGAATCTCTTGTATATCCCAGCTGCTATGGAGGTGGTTGTATTTGTATTTTTTATAAATCACCCGATATGTAGTTGACCTAAAACTTGTCCGACTGCCATCTGTTAGCTTACCAGTTTATAGTGATACATTAGTTGACATATTTGTGAATTTCTTTGAATTTCACCTTTAAGAAAATAACCACAGTTTACCATCTACTTTATGGTTGTCCGTCTCCCCAAGGATTTATCGCTCATAACCTGAAAGTCTCTGTACAAAGTCTATGTAAAATGCATGAAGAAAATAATTGCGGAATCCGTTTTTTCACATTGCCAACGCGCGGATCGGAAACATGGAACGTCTGCGAAAATGTGGACGATCCTTATTTTTGCAGATGCGTCTGACCTAACATATAGACTCTACTTATCCACGTATAAGGTTAGCTTAGTTTAGTATAGATTCAATTTTAATATATTTTGGCTAAGCAGCCTAAGCTTGATCTAGCCTTAAGGGCTCCCTTGAAATGTTTTTTTATGATATTATTCAAGGGAGCCTTAACTGGCTCCCATACCCCTGCACGGAGAGGCATGTAAACAAAACCCAAAAGTGGTCCAAAATCACACTTTCGCGCACTCGACCAATATTGGACAGTGGCTTTGATAAATTTTGTCGTAGTTTTGGTCTTAATTACTGCCTTAATTTCAAAATCGGATCTGAAAATAACAAAATAAGAGCAATTTTCTTACCAGACCGATACAGCTCAGCTCCCTTTTCACGTGTACCGTGTGAATTCACGATGTCTACACAATGGTGATGACCTCTGACTGGCACTTCCGTAATTGTGGGTAAATTGTGCTGCTTCCGTATAATGCGCTGTATGAGTGTAATTCAGCGCATTATACGGAAGCAGCACATTTACGAAGTGCCAGTCAGAGGTCATCACCATTGTGTAGACATCGTGAATTCACACGGTACACGTGAAAAGGGAGCTGAGCTGTATCGGTCTGGTAAGAAAATTGCTCTTATTTTGTTATTTTCAGATCCGATTTTGAAATTAAGGCAGTAATTAAGACCAAAACTACGACAAAATTTATCAAAGCCACTGTCCAATATTGGTCGAGTGCGCGAAAGTGTGATTTTGGACCACTTTTGGGTTTTGTTTACATGCCTCTCCGTGCAGGGGTATGGGAGCCAGTTAAGGCTCCCTTGAATAATATCATAAAAAAACATTTCAAGGGAGCCCTTAAGGCTAGCTTGATCAGTGATAACAAATAATAATTCAAATTCCACAGCAACAACACCCATCCACAAGATGAAACAATACATTTATCACTAGAGGATATGACCATGATTGTAAAGTTACAAGCCTCCCATCAATATCAGTCAATTGATGTTTGAAATTGAATTCTGGTTAGCATAAATACGTTTTACAATCATGACGCAGATTTCCATATGTGGGACTCGACAAAATTCAATGGGCAAGATCACTCATGGATAATGTTTTAATTTGCTTATGCCTGGCTCTCTTGATATCAGCCATTCTTCGTTCATCACATCTCAAACAATATTAAAGGGGATAAACTCATCAACAGTTAGTAACTACGGTTAGATTGATATAAATTATCATTATTTCTAAGAAAGATTTTTACATACCTTCACGTGTAAATGTCTGCAACAAGAAGTTGCCACTCAGGCGTTTTCTGATTGGTCGGAATTTTCAGCTTAGGCAAAGGAAGTCTCGTTCTAACATGTTAAATTCTATTGTATCTTAATCTTAATTTTATCATCATTCAATTTCAAAATGAGACATTTAAATACAAAATATAGATAAATTAAATAATTAAATGTTTTTTATTATAAAAAAACTGATAAAAAAGAAAAAAGATATGTGGTTTGATTGGGTTGCTCAAGTCAGCTACCGGAAAGAAAAGCGCCGGGTGATCTTGGAAATATGAATTTACCAATTTGACAAGTAGATATTTATCACTGATCACCAACAAAAAAGAAAGGGAACAAATGGGTTGACTGACTCTCCAATGTCTATTTCTGAAAAAGGAAAAAGATAGACACTTTGAAAATTAAATATCGACTGAGTTCAAGTTAAACTAATTAATGACATATATCTAACTCTTGCCTTGCAGTAAAATTAAATCATAAAGAAATTGCACTTTGGCCCAGTGCGTGGGGAAGTTTTGCAGGGTCTGAGAGGTGCACTAGATCTAGCTGCATGGCTGCCAATTAGTTCCGAAAAGGGGTGCTATCTTACTCGATGCATTCCCTTCATTATTTACTGATTAATTACTTCATATATTTCATATCTCCCAGTCCCCAATGCATGTGACTAAATAGGCCTATTGAATTTTGAAATGCAGTTTCTGCCCTTAATTTTTTTTACCATGGTACACAGTATTTTGGCATCGGTACTATATGCCATGGTACCAGGGGGGATCCACAGGCCGATTCTACCGGTCTGCCCCCCCCCCCCCGACCCCCCTCCCCCCCCCCCCCAGCCCCCTAAAACGGTAAAAAAGATAGGGTAGTAATGAAAATGTTATCTGTGTTTAAACAAAAAACAATAGCGCCCCCCCCCCTTGACCCCTCCCCCCCCCCCCAAAAAAAAAAAAATGGACCCCCCAAAAAAATATGTGCTCTCACTTCCCCCCCCCCCTATCACGGCCTATTCACCGGCCGGCTGAGTCGGCGCAAAAAAAATTCTCAAGATTTGGCCCCCCCCGCCCCCCCCCCCCCCCCCCCCTCTTGCCGCCAGCTGGATCCGCCACTTGGTAGTACCATTACAATTATTACGGTACGTACATTCCATAATATATAGAGACATGGTAGGACTGTCTGAATCATAGTTTTTTTTGTAAGGGTGCCTTATTGTCTATATTGACTTTGGATGACAGGGCAAGATATAGCAGACCAGCGAGAAACCTAAGGGAGGGGGGGTCGTTAATTTAACCTTTTTTTAACAAAAATATTAGTGTTACTTTCCTTCCATCCCCGCCCCCTGCTTATTAACAGGCTGGATGATTCGCTGCTAAATATTGCCTCACAAAATGGAAACCCCCCCCCCCCCAAAAAAAAAAAAAAAAAAAAAAAAAAAAATGTATATATATATATATATATATATATAAACATTTAAAAAATATATAGATCTATGTGCGCTTTTTTGGAGAGTGAACAAATCATAACCAATAATGACAATAATGATAACCAAAGACATTAATAATTTCAATAATTACAATGATGATAGTGAGAAGAAAAATGTTTTCAATAAATACAAATAGTAACAAATAAAAATCATGAAATATTATAAATCTGAAAGCTGACTAGTGGCTTCTTTATTCACATCGCTAAATGATTTGTTTATTGGCCATACATAGAGTGCTGCGTTAACGAATGTTAGTCGATAATTTTAATTTCGGCATATGTTTAGCTTCGCAACGCATACCAATGGTGTGTAACTGTAAATCCTACCTGCTCGTCGTACGTAAATATTTCTTGATTATCATGATTTTCGGTGATTAATTGTATGATAAATTAAACATATAGGGTGTTGAAATTTACATTATGTGTATGGATAGTCAAAAGTAGATTTTAAAACTACTAATTAGTAATTAGGTGAGCCGCCCAGTGCCAGTGGCTGAGCATAACCAGATCAGAGGCGGCCAGGAAAAGGTAGGCTACCAATCCCTACGCCGACCGACGCGGGGCGGGGTCTGGCAGCGCCGGTGAATGCTACGTGTCCGGCCGTCGAGCAGTCCACGGGCGGGCAGCCGGTAGTGACATACACTATCATTTCTGTTGTTACTGCTGGACCGAGAATGAGGATCATCCGGCATAAACATGATAAACGAGGATATCCTTGTATTGTAAACGTGAACCAAAAGCGTCCTAGATCTACTCCTAGTCCTAGATCTAGTAAAAAATTAGCCTTAAGGGCTCCCTTGAAATGTTTTTTTATGATATTATTCAAGGGAGCCTTAACTGGCTCCCATACCCCTGCACGGAGAGGCATGTAAACAAAACCCAAAAGTGGTCCAAAATCACACTTTCGCGCACTCGACCAATATTGGACAGTGGCTTTGATAAATTTTGTCGTAATTTTGGTCTTAATTACCGCCTTAATTTCAAAATCGGATCTAAAAATAACAAAATAAGAGCAATTTTCTTACCAGACCGATACAGCTCAGCTCCCTTTTCACGTGTACCGTGTGAATTCACGATGTCTACACAATGGTGATGACCTCTGACTGGCACTTCATAAATGTGCTGCTTCCGTATAATGCGCTGAATTACACTCATACAGCGCATTATACGGAAGCAGCACAATTTACCCACAATTACGGAAGTGCCAGTCAGAGGTCATCACCATTGTGTAGACATCGTGAATTCACACGGTACACGTGAAAAGGGAGCTGAGCTGTATTTTTAGCAGATGTTTCTGCATTTATTGATAAATCAAATACAAAACATTCAAATAACAATAATAGTATATAATATAATTGATTTATATCAAGAGTGACAACTTAATACACACAAAATAAAATATTAAAAAAAAAAAAAAATACATAATTGAAAGCTTGAAAGTATGGAGGTAAGTAAAAAATAATCAAGATAAATGCAGAGGCCAACTATCATAAGCTAAGAAGCTTGAGGTGATAGCAGCCGGGAAGGGGGGGGGGGGGTACATGGCGCTATTTTTAGGAGAATGTAGGGGAATAGAGAGTCACATATAAAGATTTTGTTCAGAAAATATCTGAATAAAAAGTGGAAAGAAATTAAGAAAAAAGAAAAAAGAAGAAAAATGTGCAAGTGTGTGCAAGTGGGTGTGTGCAGGTGAAGTAAGTGTTCGATTCGTATTGTTAATGAACTGGTCATCTAAAATTAATTTAAATAAACAAAACCTCTGAGACCCTTATGATGTTTTTGAATATGTAGATATTAAATATTTTTTCATCGATGCTTTGAATGAATAAAGAGTTGCAGAGTGTTTAATATTGTCAGGTAAAGCATTCCAAATGTCTGGACCATGATGTCTTATCGATTTATAGGCCATAATAATTTTGGGGTTTGTTAAGTGGAAATCGGATGAGTGTCGTGTGGGATAAGAATGTATATCACTATTGTAAACAAAAATATTTCGAAATGCCAAAGGTATAGTATTTATCCAACATTTATACATAAAGATTGCAGTTTGAAAACTGTGAATGTCAGCGATTTTTAATGTTTTTAGTTTACAAAATATTGGATCAGTATGGGCTAAATAATGTGAATGTGTACAAAGACGAAGTGCTTTCTTTTGGAGACGATATATTAACATAATTTTCATCTTACTACAATTGCCCCAAACTATGTTACAATAAGATATGTATGACAAAATGAAGGAATTGTAAAGCATAAATAGTGACTTTTGTGATAGATAATATTTTAATTTATATAAAATGCCTATGCTTCTCGAGACTAGCATGCAAATGTTGTTAATATGACTATTCCAAGTTAGGTTTGAATCAATCATTACACCTAAGAATTTTGTAACTTCTTTTTGAATTATGGGCATGTTATCTATAAAAATATCATAATGAAGTACATGTTTAGAGTGTATGTTTTTGAAATAAATACAATTAGTCTTATTAATATTTAGAGAGAGTTTATTGGATTTGAACCAAGATGATAATTTATTTAGTTCTAAATTGAGGGTTGTAATGAGAATGTTTAAGTCTTTATGCGAATAAAATACGTTGGTATCGTCTGCGAACAGAACATATGTTAGGAGTGGTGATGCATTAACAATATCATTCATATATACTAAAAACAGTAGGGGACCTAATATGGAGCCTTGTGGTACTCCGCATTCTATGGTGGAAATATTAGATGTTGTAGATTTAAACATAACATATTGATGTCTATTACGCAAATAGTCTTCAAACCAAGAAAGTACAATCCCTCTAACTCCATATGCTTTTAATTTATGTATTAATATACGATGGTCCATGGTATCGAATGCTTTCGATAAGTCCATAAAAACACCTACAGTGTGTTCTTTTTTAGAAAGGGAATCAGTTATTTTGTCACATAATTGTAGAATAGCATAATCAGTAGAGTGGTTCTTTCTAAATCCATATTGATTAGGAATTAAAAAGTTATTGATATCTAAGAAAGAATATAATCGTTTATATACTATTTTCTCTAATATCTTTGAAATGCTTGGTAGTAAAGAAATTGGTCGGTAGTTTGAAACTTTAGAGTGATCATCCTTTTTATATATCGGAATTATTTTTGCAACTTTTAGTGGGTCGGGAAAAACCCCTTGGGAAAGAGATAAATTAAAGATATGTGATAACGGGGAAGCTATGAAGTGAATTATTTGTTTTAATAAAGATACACTTAGCTCATCGTAGCCACTAGATTTACTGCTTTTTAATGAACGAACAATTTCTAAAATCTCTTGAATATTTGTTGGATTAAAAAATAAGGATTGATTAACGTTATTATTTAAGTATTTCAAAAAATCATTCTTTTCATTAATTATTTTGGAAGCTAAATCCGGTCCAATATTAGTAAAGTATTTATTGAATGCCTCAGCAACATCATTTTGGTCTATGTGATGCCCATTATCATTAAATTCAATATTATTTGGAGTATCCTTTTTCTTCCCCAAAATGTCATTAACTGTTTGCCATAATGATTGATTATTATCTTTATTATTTTCAATTTTATTACCATAGTATAATTTGCGTGATAAACGAATAATTGAAGTCAATTTATTACGGTACTTTTTATATTTATTTTGATTTTCATTTGTAGGTGATCGAAGTGAGATTTTATATAAACGAATTCGGGTAGATATTGATTTAAGTATACCTTGAGTAATCCATGGTCGTTTATTTTTCTTTTTATTTGATTTAATTCTTGAGAGGGGCACATTTTTATTATAATGACAAAGAAGTTTGTTTATAAATTTTTCATATGAACTGTTCACATCTCTTTCAAAATAAATATCATACCAATCTTCTTGACTCAAGTCTATTTTTAAGGATTCAATATTACGTTTGGTTTCTTTACGTCGTGTTGTATGTTCTTTATTGGGAATTTGTAGGTGTTTATCATTAGGACCTATCGTAAATATTGGTAAATGGTCTGAAATATCATAATATATTATTCCATTCTGTTTATTATCTAATACGTTTGAGAAAATATTATCAATTATAGTATGTGTTAAGTTTGTAATCCTAGTTGGTTTATTAATGAGAGGTTTAAAAAAAAATGAAGATAATAAATTAGTGAAGTGTTGGCCAAGAACGGTAAAAGGTAAGGATATATCGATATTAAAGTCTCCCATAATATATACATCTTTATTTTCTCTAGAAATAAATTCAAGGCATGATTCTAATTCATCAAAAAATGTGTCGGCTACATTGTTAGGTGGTCTGTACATTACCCCAACGATTCTATTCTTATGTTTATCATCAATAATTTCTAAAAATAATGTTTCTATTCCTTCCAGTTGAATATCATGTCTTATTTTAAATTGTACATCATTACGAGAATAAAAAGCGACACCTCCCCCCTTTCCGTTTTTACGGTCTGAATGAATAAATTCATAATTCTCAATGTTGAATATTGGAGGAGAAGTTGAGTGTAACCAGGTTTCGGTAAGTCCTATCAAAGAAAATGAAAATGTGTTTAGGATAGATAAAAATTCTTCAAAATTATCGAAATTCTTTTGTAAGCTTCGAATATTGATGTTTAATAAACTAAAACAGTGAAGGTTATTATTGGGTCCCGTTGAATTAAAATTTGAATTGAATTCACTAGTAGTATAATATTTACTCTGGGGTGTATAAACTTGATCATTCAGAATATCATTTAAAGCCATTAAGATTACAAATGTGGTATTGCGACCAGTATAAATTAATACTATGTGTTTGGTGCGTGCATGTGCGTGTAAGAGTGGAAGTGCATTTATAATGGGTGTCGGCAAAAACCAACAAAATCAGGGGGGTGTACATGATGTTCACTTGTGCGTGACTATCAGACAGACTCGGGGCCGGTGACAGCGTTCAAACGTGGTCATTAATTAAAAATAAAAATAAAAACTTAGAAATTTGTAATTTAAGAAAGTTTTATTATTATTTTTTTTTTTTTAGTATTGTTATCGTTTAAATTTACAGTGATGAATTGTTTTCGAAACGTACTACCTTTAAGTTACAGAGAAAGGTGGGTAAGCCTATGTGCTATACCTAAGGGGGTGAGAAAGAAACAACGTTCAGCATTAAGGACTGGATTATGATTGACATGAGAAAAGGGATTTACAGGGGGGTATGATAATACCTTGGCTTTAGCATAAGTAATACAAATAAGCAATAGTTAAGTTGAAATAAAATGAATTAACATATATCATGCCGATCCACGCCACACCGACGAAACATCGCCAGACACCGGCGAACCAGCATACCGCGGAGAGACCGCGCCACATGATAACATTAAATCACGTCATCATGGAGCGCGAAATACCAACGATACGCCAGCCACCAGACCAGGCAACGAAACGCCAGAGCAGCGCAAACGCTACTCGTTGGTCCCTCCCTGACAACCGGCATGGCAACCAGTCCAGCGGGTGAGGGTCGCTGATCATCTAACCGTGAACCGCGGGCCACGCCCACAGACATGGTCGCCACGCACTACGTTTAAAACAAGAAAAACCATCAACAAAAAACAAGCGATAGTACACTAGTTTCGTGAAATCGACAATGATATAATGAACACCCGAGCATGGTATTGATGGCCAAAATTGCCAAAATTGGTAAGAAAATTGCTCTTATTTTGTTATTTTTAGATCCGATTTTGAAATTAAGGCGGTAATTAAGACCAAAATTACGACAAAATTTATCAAAGCCACTGTCCAATATTGGTCGAGTGCGCGAAAGTGTGATTTTGGACCACTTTTGGGTTTTGTTTACATGCCTCTCCGTGCAGGGGTATGGGAGCCAGTTAAGGCTCCCTTGAATAATATCATAAAAAAACATTTCAAGGGAGCCCTTAAGGCTATAAAAAATAAGGATCGTCCATATTTTTGTGGACGTTTTTATTCTTCGGTGTCCTGTGGGCAAGGCCCTCGTGTAGGTCTACAAAGATAAGGCGTGGCGCGTGCGCCACGCGTTCCTGATTTGCCCGACCTTGCGCTACCCGAAATAGGCCCAAAATCCGATTTTGGGGGCGACAGAAAAAACATGAAATGATCTCAAATCGCCCCCGTAACGATTATGAGCGGCCGCGCGCTCTTTTCTAGCTTCGTATTCATTGTGTGCATTTCTTGGTCCGCGCGCACACGTGCGCTGAATCTCCGTGTAAATTGTATACACAAAAAATCGGTCTTGAAGAATCGAACCATTTTCCATACCTTACCTGGCTTACCATGTCGCACGCAAGTACGCCAAAACACATACATTTTCGCAGTTGCGCAGTTGCGAGATCGAGACAGAGCGTAGGGGTCGAGTTTTTGGCGGTCGATTTTGTTTTGGTAGATCATATTAGCTGAACCTAGACCACTAAACATCGCAAAACTGCAATCAATTTCCATCACGAATTCACGATTGCCACAATTTTATAAAATGTCCATAATTAAAGCCTATTTTGTGATTATTCTTGCCATGTTTACGTTATTTTGATAATCAATTCTTCAAAGTAAAGAAAATCGGGTCAAATTTTCCCTCGGGTTGCGCCACACATTTTTAATTTCTTGGCCAGATGCTTGCCTGCGGGTGTGGGTTTCATGTTCCTGATTGATTCCCGCACTGCCATCGCAAAAAACGGATTTAGCATAATGAAATACCCCCAGTACACCGTCTACTTTTATGGGTTGTCTGTCTTCCCAAGGATTTATCGCTCATATTAAACGTGAAAGTCTCTGTACAAAGTCAATGTGAAATGCATCAAGAAAATCATTGTGGAATCCGTTTTTCGCATCGCGGATTCGGAAATCAGAGTTGCTCCTCTGTGGTTTTTGTTTTTTCTCCATGTGTTCTTTGAGTTGGCTTTTGCAATTACTTCAAAGGTATTTTTAAAAAGAAGAAGGATAGAAATGCTCGTTGTTGGCTTTATCTTGAGCCTAAATTTGTATTGATAAGTTTATTTCAACTGATTAGTTTAATTTTTAATTTTTTTTAAATTTTTAATTTTGCAGAGTACATGATGGTAAGGAAGTTCCTTAAACCAGTCATTCAAGATGGAGACTTTTACTGAAGATGAAAATGGCCGAGGGGGAGACTTTCAAAGTGGAGAAAAACTTGTTTTTGACATCAATGATTTAGATGAAACTCCAAATGATACATCAAGCAAAGCAAGTGAGGACAATGATGGCTTATTGAAGGAAGAAGAAGAAAAAAATGCTGATGAGAATAGAGAAGAAGAGAAGACTTTGATACCTCCTGGGAGTGATGGTGATGTAGATGCACCTGTGCAGATTGTGACATCCCTCGTAGATGACATTGATGTAAACAGTGAGTACATGTACAATAATTGGTATACCGGTAGTGGAAAATCAGAAGATGGAAGGAGTGACGAGGATGTAAGGAGCAACACAGTGACTTTGGAGGAAGATGAACAGGCGCTTGTTTCTGATCAGGCAGCAAGCGAGCATCATGGTTCGAGGAAGAATTCTACACCGGAAGAGTTGGAATTAGAGGAAAAGGAGGAGATGGCTGAAAAAGAGGATAATGTCGATGGAGCTGATATCCCTGTTAGAGAGGACACTGTAAATGAAAGTGAACAAGTAGAAGAGTCTTTGGAAATAAGTCCTCAACCAGATGGCCGCAGTGACATTGCGTCCCATGATAGATCAGATAATCCTAGTGTACGCCTTGTCGATAGCTTGCTCAAAAGTGCCAATGCAGATGTTGGTGATCACAAGTATAAAAAAGCAGTTTCAAAGTATGAGGAGGCACTGGCTATGGCCACTGAGGTGAACGACAAGTTCCTGATCCAGTCCTGTGCGTGTAATCTTGGCGCTGTTCTGGTGATCCTTGGGCAAGCAGAGAGAGCTGTGGAGATCCTCCACCAACAGCTTGAGAATGATCTTGAAAGGACAAATGGCATGGACTCAAATGCCCTAGCTGATATCTACTACAATCTAGGATTGGCGTACGATGCCAAGGGAGACTCCGGGAGGGCAATTAAATGCTTTAAGTGGGCTGTCGGGGAGTTTGACAAATGGAAGAACGACAAGGGTAAGGCCGATGCGTTCAATCAAATGGCTGAGCTGGAAGCCAAGCAAGGTAACTTGGACAAAGCCAGAAAGAATTACAGCAAGGCAGCAGAGTTTTACGCCCTAGTTGGGAATGGACTAATGAAGGCAAGGATGCTTGTGAAGGAAGCTAGGATGCTCAATTCTCTTGTTGATACTGAAAACTTTCACAAAGTTGTAGCGATCTGTGAGAAAGCAAGCGTAGAGGTACTCAAGCAGAATAATTCTAAAGGTAAGTTTAACAACTCTATATATAGTTAATGAGAAATTAATATTTAAGTGATGGCTCTCTAGATGTATGAACCTTCATCACTGAGAACGTAAACAAAAAATCAATGCAAATTTTAAACCTTGAGAAACTTTGCAAAATATGAGTTTGTACACTCTTTTTCCTTTAGTATTGAGCAATGTCACACAATTATGACTTCATGATCACCATTGCCAAAGTTGTGATTTTACTCAAAACAAAAATTCTGCTTAAAATGATTTTTATGAGTTATTTCTCCAAAATGAGCATTTTAATTTTACAAAATTTAATGATACATGTACATGTATGTATGAACAACAAATTTGTAGTGGGGTGTCATTCTGAGGATGATTATTACATTTTTATTTCGTTGATTGTCTTTTAAAGTAATCCCACTTAAAATTTGTCATTGTTAAATGTTCACATATATACATGGCTACATGCACATAGAAGACGTCTATGCAAAGACCAATTAAAAATTTGCAACTCATTACATTTGTTCAACCGCTTGTCAGAATACCACTCATGTTGGTTTTCAAGTTAAAGGCAACAAATATTTTCAAAGAGAAAAATGTCAATAATAATAATAATAATAATATTCAGTTTTTATATAGCGCAAATTACAATTAAGTCTCTAAGCGCTATGGAAATAGAAGAAAATCAAGAAGTGAGTACAGAAAAAATGAAATAATAAAAACATAATCAAGTTATGATTGCTCTAATTTCAAGGTAACATGATCACCAAGGAGGCCAAACTCTTCCATGACATGGCCGTGCTCTGCAAGAAGCTCGGAAACACCAACGAGGCCCTGAGATGGCTGGAGGAGGCCTGGAAGAGATGCAGGGGAACGTCCGGGACCCACCCCAGCAGGGAGGACGTTCGTCTGCAGGCAGCGGTGGCCCAG
Source organism: Strongylocentrotus droebachiensis (assembly GCA_035222895.1). NCBI lineage: Eukaryota > Metazoa > Echinodermata > Echinoidea > Camarodonta > Strongylocentrotidae > Strongylocentrotus > Strongylocentrotus droebachiensis. The sequence continues at coordinate 193,828 of JAVYIG010002816.1, read as the reverse complement.
AGTCTAGCAAGGATGTACCTTCATTCCTACGATCTGATCAGTGCTGTAGAGATCTACCAAGAAGCAGCTTCCTTGCATGGTATTGACAATTTTTAAAAAATTAAAAATGTATTCAGTGGTTGATAAAATGTTGTAAGCCTGTTAAATGCAGCGAGCCTAACAAATGTGTGATAATTCACCCAATTTGATAATAAAATTGGAGTAAGAATTAAAGAAGTCTTTAAAGACACTGTAATGGGAAATGTCAATCAATTACAAATGTTTACTTGGAATCTTTTGGATATTTCATTTTTCATTTCATTTATCTCACCCTCTTTTAAAAAACATCAAAAGTATATACATGTACATGCTTATTCATTATCAACATAAGATAAAATGAACTGGAGAATCATGAAAGCCAAAATTTGCTTGATGAGAAGGATCCCCAAATAAATACTTAGTGCTGTAACATCACGGATATCTCCAATTCCGTTTAACCGCCAGTCAAAACCGGACGGTTTTCGGTTAAATTTTTTTTTTTTTTGCGGAAAGGACTTTCAATTAACTGCGAGGTGCATTTGAAGGCGCCGATTTGTGCTTGTGAACTTGTCACAAATAGTAAAAATTTCGTTTTTAGAAGAATTTGTAAGATCATTAATGTACATTAAAAACAGTAGAGAACTTAGGATAGAACCTTGTGGTATATGCGGTGTGCAAAAGTTGGATGAATTATTATTATAAAATACATATTGAGATCTATTACAAAGATTACTTTCAAACCAAGATGACAGACAAATTGAAGTGTTGTTCTAGTTTCAGAGTGGTGAGTCAACACACAGATAACTGAGCTTGGAGACATTGCCAGACATAGTGCCAGGTGGAGGGGCATAAATCGAAACTCTAACAAAATAATAAATAAATATTTTTAAAAAAAAAAATCATAAAAAAAAAATATATATAAAAAAAACAAAAAAAACAAAAACAAAAAGGGAAAACGAAACCGTCCAATTGAAAACGGAATCCGCCATGGGCGGTCGGATACCGGACGGTTAAACGTTTGACTACAGCACTACTTATCATAAACAAAAATACAAAAATTAATTTTACCCCCTACTAAAATGAGTTTTCTCACCCTACCATGTACATATATGAATGCATTGTTACAAGTAATTGACATCAAAGGAGGTATGTTTCTGGCCAGTAGGCCCACAATGATTTACTTTTTGAAATCAGAAGTTTAACAAAAATTGACTGTTTTATTTCTTGTTCCTTCCTGTCTACTATCAGGTTTGTTAGAGAACTATGCTGAGCGAGGTTGGTGCTTCTATCATATGGGTGAAGCCTACAGACAGCTGTGTGATTACTCTAGTGCTGAGCGCAGCTACCATGTAGCACATCAAACACTCACTGATGCAGGTAAATTGTGTCAAATAAACTCTTTTATTAACTCATTGCCTACTGCAACCAGATGTTTCCTTTGTATATATGGAAAAAGGAATTCAGTCTTCAGCAGGCTAATTAGAACCATTTAACAAGAAAAGTGGTATGATGTGAAATAAGTCAAGAGGGTAGTCGACAACATGAATAAGATAATCAGAAAATCTGTCCTATGCAAGAAGGTTTCATAAAATGAGAAAATACAAAATCAATACACAAAGTGTTGATTTTTTTTGCATTTCCAATACTAGTAGGCCTGTTTCAAACATTCGTATTAGATTTATGCATAACTTAAATGTTTATCTGCCATTTATATGTAGGTATTAAGGAAGCAGGCAATTATGAGCTTATGAGTTGTTTTCATTGTGTACATTAAGGATGTTTTAAACAACATTTCACCAAATGTTAGCGGAGAGAGAAAGTTACTCTCGACTGGTAATTGTCATTTTCTAATCATTTTACTTTACTTTGTGATGTAGACCACCTAGAGAGATATTTGATTGACTCTCAGACAACATTTCCAGTAAATCACCCTTTCAATGCTTTCTCATAAATTTGTAAATCATTTTGCTTTACTTTACCAGGTGACACAGACCATCTGTGGAAGATATCCGATGCATTGGGTGATCTGAACGTCTCCAGGAACCACCCAGATATCGCAACCATGTACTACAGGGAAGCCCTTGCTAAGGATGCACCCGTTCGCAGCAGGACCAAGTCTTCCACTGAAAAGATTATCAAGAAGCTCACAAAGGCTTTAGAGAGTCAGAAGACCAATCGGCTCAGCTCGTACGAGACGCGGCAGAAGCGAGTGCCGATCGTTGTAGGCTATGACCCGGTAAGTTATACCATGTATGATTCTTTTGAATGATCGTTGTTTTAATCCAACATTTAGAAGAATCTGCTTGTACGTGACAATCTTTATCCACACATGGGCAGTTGATGTTTGTTATGTCATTTTCCATATTAATTCAGTGCTTAGAACTGAGTATGATGCATAATTGTGATCCTTTTGATTATTGTTTTCATGTTTTGTTTACAGCTTTTTGACCATTTTAACATAACAGTGATATAGATTATTTACATTTTAATTCATATGTCAACTCATTTATATAATATGGATTTGAGAGAGGAGACATCCTTTTATGTTAAGTTTATATTGGGTTACCTGTTAAAGGTTTTATTGGATTTGACGTGGTTCATATTGATAATTTGGTATATAAAATTAATTTAACCATGGTGTTTGTTTTCATATCGTAAAAAAGTTTCATATATTTAAAAAAATTAAAGATAATTATTTGATGATCATGAATACAAACTTAAAACTTGAACTAATGATAGTAAACATGAGAAGGACACAAATCAAATTTACATGGTTTCAATTTTGTATGATGTACATTCGATAAGGATGCGCCCTAAAGGAGTGTTAATCTTTCCAGGCATTATGTTTGATTTTTTTCCATAAATTTACTATCTGCATGCCTTACAAGGTTTTGTTAAAACTTTTGCCAGCTTGCAAGCCCCAGTTTGTTATCAATATTGATCAGCAGAAAATAAAGCAGGCTATCATTGAACTGTGCAGTGTTAATTAATCTCTTGATCATTTATTAATTGATTGATATTAATTGATTAATATTAATTTGACCATTTGCATTTGCTTTTTGATTTCTTGCCACCATACAGCAAGGGATATCCATCAATCACACATCAGAAACCATTCTCGACGGCGGCGCATACTCATCCCCACAGGTTACCCATAATTCCCTCATTTGTGTGATGTCATCTCCACAATTCAAAGACTAACCTCTCTTGAGTCTTTTAAATTATTGTATAATGGCCAATTTATAAACTAACCATAACAATCTTCTTGGAGTTTCACAGCGACTGTTGGCGTGGAGTTTCTCACCTACTTGTGCTTTCAAGACACTACTAATGATCTCATATCTCTTCGACTTCTATAGATATCTTTACTAATTTGCATGGGAGCTCACAGCAATTTACACAAACATTCTTTTATGCATTATGTATAGTCTTACTTTTCATGAAAAGATTATAACATTATAACACACTTTTTTTTCTTCAAGGTACATATCACCGTTAATTTTAAAAAAGATACATGTATGTTTCATATCAACTTTTCATATATTTTCAATTTCCCTTACTGATTTTACATTTTTTCTGATGCCATTTTGGAAACTACATAGATTACTAATACTTTCTTGTTGTGTGGGATATTAACCTGAGATAGCTCAATGGCAATTACATGCATTAAAATCCTCTGCAGACTTGATGAAAGTAATGCCTTTATATATCAAGATTCATATTTTGATGAGTACGACATATTTGCTATAGGATGTATTTATTTCACTGGAATTTGTCAAATATTTAAATGTCCATGTTGATAAAAATACCCTGATGATTATATGCATAATTGCTCAATTGGTATGCAGACTGTCAATTTATTGTAATACACACATACAACTTCAAAATATTTGGTGATAGTCTGATGACAAATATTTTTTTTTAATTACCTCGTCAATACCTGAGTGCAGATTACATGTGCATGTACAGGGTCAAAGACTATCTTTCACATCATTGATTTTTTAACGTTTTTTAATGTATCCACTGAAACTGTGATACAGTTTACTTATAATAAGCCCTTGATGGAAAAAAAATCTTTCTACATGTAACTATATATGCATCTTGATTCCATGTGGTATAGATCGTCCAATTTGAAACTAACAAACCGATGCATTATATTTGTCTTTATAGTCTGTATTCAAGGGAATAAGGGATAGATATCCACCTGTTACATCGACCCCTAACGCTGCTTCAGCTGCTGTGTCAAAGGTCACCCCAAGGATGAGCTGGTCACCGTAAGTATTACATGTTTCTGTGTGGTTGATTACATGTAGATTGTCTGGAGTGTAATTACATTCAGTTGCTCCATGCGCAATACTTTTCACCATAACAGATGGTTTATGTGGTCACAGACAATTTGGTATTGTTTTCCTTGAAATTTATTCAAGTCAAAAGTACATTTAAGTGGGGCTATCCAGTTAATCCAGTAATCCGGGCCATGTCATGTCAAAAGATTTATCCAAATTAGATTTGAGTCCCCAATGTCAAGTCAACTAAAACATTTGCAATTGATTCAATTTAAGATTGGCAAAGAAATACTAGAAACTAACATCAAATGGCTGATATATGGGATAAAACCTTTTCAATTTGTAAATCAACGTCATTTATAAGTAATTTGGGTTATAAATTGAAAGTCTGTGTATATTGTGAAGCCACCCTAGTCTGGGAACTGACATAGAATGGAAAAAAGACGGAAATGTTGGATAGCATTAATTTGTTTAACATGCTATTAGTTCTTTGTGCTCTAAATGCTTTCCATGAGAAAGTGTCGTAGAAGGCAGCGCAAGATTGGTAATGAGGCAGACTGGTGTTTTTACAATTAATCAATATATGAACACTGTGGGACATTATCATACCTATACCTGTATGATGTATATGCTGTACAAAGCCTGATTTATTCACCATGTGTATTCATTTCTTGCCATGCTTATAAGAAATTCACACAAGGTGAAATTCAAAAGGAAAAATAAAATCAAGTGGTAAGAAAAGTTGTGTTAAGTCTTGTCGTTTGTGCTTGTGATGCAGACATCTGATTGCTCTTGTGGTTTGAGTTTTACTGCACAAGGGTTTGAAAGAGAGCCTGTCATTCTGACAAGAAAAGTGTGCAGTACTTTGCTTTTGTAAAATGGGAGATGATGGTTTAGGTAGGTAGGATACTTGGATGTGATCTACTCTCCTTTCAGTTCGCAATTTGTGAATGGGTCGAAACTGAGAGTGAATTAATTGTCATTCCCTTTGGATCTTGAGCTTGGGTTACCTTAATAATATCCTAGCTGGTAACATTTCTCATCTGTGGGTGTGTTTTGGGATGAATGTATTGGGTCTACTCATTATTTTTGCTCCATGTCATATGTATTTTCTATCTCCCCCTCCCCTCCCCCCCCCCCCCTCCCTCTCTCTCTCTCTCTCTCTCTCTCTCTCTCTCTCTCTGTATCTTCGCGCCTTTTTTATTATCTTTCTGTTTTTGTAATTTATATAATTTCCCTCTATTTGACAAATGACTGTCCATCTCTCATCTTGCGTTCCTTCTCTGTTTCTCCCTTTTAATTCTTTCTGCGTTTCTGGCCTCTTCCTCTATCTGACTGTTGCTCTTCTCTCTTTCTCCCTTTAATTTTTTCTCCTTTTCTCGCATCATCCTTTATCTCACTGTTGCTCTTCTCTCTTTCTCCCTTTAATTCTGTCTCCTTTTCTCTCCTCTTCCTTTATCTCACTGTTGCTGTCTACCTCTTCTCATTCTTTCACATCTCACTCTAATTTTTAATTCAGTCACTGATTCACTTCATCCTTCTCTCTCTCTCTCCCTCTTTCTCTCAGGTCAAGAAAGAAGAAAGGCAAAAGGAAGGATCAGTCCCTCCTCCCAGTCACCAGAGGGGTTGCAGGTTATAATAGCGGGTCAGACCTGTCTCTAGTCAACGGCAGTGTGGCCTCCCTTGTCAGGGAAGCATACATAATTAAAATGGAGAGCACAGGAAGATCAAGGTATGGTCACATCTATATCTGTATAATATACATTATATATCAAGGGTTCAGTGACACAAAGACGTAACCCAATATTTTGCCAAATTTGATATCAATATGTTCTGAAAAATGTGGGCTTTCCAGGAAACACAAAGACTTACCTCCACCCAACACCCCATTGAAGTCAATGGCTAGTGAAACATAGACGGCCCAAGTGCTCAGTGACACATAAACCACTTTTCCTCAAAATGACCAAAATGGAGTTACGTCTTTGTGTCACTGACCCCTCAATATATGTTGTTATATTTAAATTTTCTAGACGCAAGGGCAAGAAATCTGTTGCTCCAGATCATTCGAGTAGCGAGGAGAAGGATGACGAGGAAGAGAAGAGTGAGAGCGAGAGTGAAGAAGAGGAGGAGAAAGAGAACCAGAGCAGCGATTCTGGCTTCAAGAACATGTGGCAGAGGGCCAAGGATCTCGTCTCAAGACTCCAGTCAGATTCTGGGGATTCTGAGCTCAGCAGCAGCTCGGAGGAGGAAGACGAAGGGATACAGTCCAAGGAATCAGTCAAGTACCGGTAACATTTTATTTATTTTATTAAAACATCTTTTAACAGGATAACATTGATCAGCTCGCAGGCTGTTTTACATACCGTATTTGCCGGCGTAAAGGCTGCACCGCCGCATAGGCCGCACCCCCAACTTTGACATTTCGTAGAGAGGAAAAAAAAGAAAAAAAAAAAGGAAAAACAAAAAAACGGACCAAAGAAAATAATCATAATTTTCTCGTAGAACTCTATTTTTCCTACAAACTAATACCAAAATTATCAATCATTTTATAAATTTACAGGAAGTTTACCTAAAAAATGATGGTAATTTAGCAAATCTTCATCGATTTGTAGGCAGATTAGCACATTCATTGGACACCAGAGGGCGCTTCGCATGCATACAGAAACATGAATGGCCTGCCATAACCAAGCTGTGGCCATAATGTTATCCGGTCTTACCCCTATCGTACCGCCAAATGGAGAAAATAAACAAGCTTTTGTATTGTTATTAGAGATCTACCGAGGTTAGTTTGTCGCTTTAATTAATTAGATAGTCTCAATTATAATTCAGAATTATCTTACTGAAAAGTTAAGAACACCGACGATTGCGCTGTGAATCTCCGAAGCTGCGTTGGATTTGTTGCAACTCCCAGCCCGGTAGCTCCCCACCACAGAGTGTGTGAGCGAGGTATGATTTTGGTTACCGGGCCATGCGCTGTCTAAGCCAAGGACATTTTTACAAGTACGATTTTTAGTACGAGTTTCTGGTCAGTTTTCTTCTTATTTCTTTGGTTGCACAACGATTAAAAAGACAACTTCTTCAAATTTGCTGCTGACGTGGTTCAGACTAGATCTTGTCCGATGTGTTTTCAAGTCAATTTTGTTAATACATTTTTTTGTATGAAGTTGCCTACAAATAATGGACGTGCTGTTTTGACTTGCGATTTTTACTGTTTCGGCGTATAGGCCGCACCCCGACTTTTTGATATTTTCTCTTCCAAAAATACTGCGGCCTTTACGCCGGCAAATACGGTAATGGTCCTGCATAAAGAAGGAAGATACAAATTCAAGAACTGACAATAAGAGTATACAAAAATACTAGCAGTTTTATACAAATGGTAAAAAACAAAACAACACAAATACGGTAGGAAAAATGAAATTAGGGAAAAACTAAAAGACAGGGAAAAAAGATACGCATAAGTACCGGTATATATATATGTAATGTAAAGTCTTTATTTGAAGAAGCTTGCTTAGAAGTTATTTATGTAATTGGAGTGTAGTGCCATATGAAGGTACCATTCATTTGATTTCATCGTTGTTCTGCAGTAAATTGTCTTAAATTTTAACGTGTGTGCGAATAAGAGCGCCTGTCTGTAAGTATAAAAGCAAGCAATCTTGTCTTGTTAAAACAGCAGCAGCTTGGGTTGATTTCCTAGGCTCCTACAAACCAAAACGTGGACAAAACTTTCTTTGCAATTATGAGCTTGTCATGTTCCCCAGGAAGTGGAGATAGCAAATTAAAACAAACTTGTCTTGCAGGTGTCGTACTTACAACATTGTGGTAAGGTCAGCAGTCTTGAACCTGTATATAAAGACCCGTATAGCCTGTAAAGGTCACTTGCATGTCATACTGTCATCACCCAAGCAGATTGATTGAACACCTTTTCTGGATTATTCTAAAGATTTCACATCTCCTAGTTATGAGAGTGTTTTGGTATTGACTTTTTATTACATTTTCCTATTTTGAAAGAATGGACAACATGTACATGGATCCAAGTCAACTTGGAGACAGCCATCTGTATGCAACAATCAACAGGAAAGGTTAGTTGAAATTGTATTTAATCATAATTTTATCACCATTCTGTCCACCCTACTTTGCAGAGATGGGACATAGTGACAAAGGCCGTAATGGCCAATTTGTTGCTAAGTGATTTACCAGCTGATTGTCTGACTTTGCTAAGATTTTGTCATACTGTGCAATGGTGACATAATTATTTGTTCATTAAGGCAAAAGCTTTCAAAGATGAAAGCAGTATGTTTTAAACGGTTAGTTGTGTTTATCATTAAGATAAATGAAGAAGCAAGTGAATGCCTGCAGGTACATGAAAAATTACAAAGAATTGTGTACCGGTATTGCTTTTAAACTTGTGTGGTGGGAACAAAATTGTTTGTGTCTACAAACATGGTCATTAGATCTAGCAAAAGCATCACAGGCTTTACAGGTTTTCACCAAATGCTTGTGTTTTATACATGAATGTGTATATTAAAACACTACTGATGTTGTTTGATGCCGTGCATGTGCTCTATATTGTGGAGACACCGTCATATTCTCAATGTGCTTCACCCTTTCATATATCAGGAGGGACTCAAAAGTCCAGCAACGAAGAGCCTATCTACGAGACCCTCCCTCATGGGACCACCAAGACTGGGTTTGGTGCTAGCATGCCCACCAGGAATCCCCCACCCCCAGCGGTCCCAATCAAGACCCACCCCTCCCTCAACAAGAAGAAGAAGAAGAAAGTCGACATCAACAGGCCATCGACATCGTACGACGAGGATGACGATGATTCGTTTACCTCGGTGACGGAGGATGAGCTGGAGGATTTGGACGATACAACAAATTTTGAGCGCAAATCCAACTATCCTACTGTAGCTAGGATGACTAGAGGTGGATTGTGAGTATTTTACTAGTACAAGGGGGGGTTTCACAAACATCCTAAGTTGAACTTAACTCTAAGTTGGACTTAAAAATTATGGAGAGCCTTAAAATAAAATGTATTCAAAAGCGAAAATTCAAGTATTTTTTTACATTGAATAATTTCCAAATCAAGAACATGAAATCTCCTTGATAATAGAAAATATGAATGATTTGAATCAACATTTTATGCCTTTTAAAATCACTTTTACAAAATATTTTCATAGATGCTATTAATGGCTGTCCATAAATATTAAGTGCAACTTAGAGATAAGTTCAATTTAGGATCTTTGTGAAACACCCCCCAGTTGTTTCTATAAGGGCACTCCCTACTTCTAGTTTTTCATTTCATAGCGACTTGACCCATGCTGCCAAAATATTAATGCATCTGGGGATGCTCAAGCGGCTGTGGTCTTTTCATCGATATAAGTATTTATCTAACTAAGTATATGGGAAATGTATAACTATCTTTGTATTCTCCTGCTTGCAAATTGTAATGAAAGTGGATCAAATGCCATGAAGCTGGAGCAAAAGTAGCTGCAGTGGATATACATGTACATGTATTTAGTGAACCAACCAGATTAGAAATGTATAATCAACAGATTATGGTGTCTTTTACAGAGACCAACAGCAACATTTAGTTCTGTGTGTTTTCTTTCTAAGCAAACATGTAGATACAGAATAACACTTTCCCTTTCCTTTATATGTAGTTCATCATTTTCCTTTTTGCAGGTTGAAAATATTAAAGAGATTGGGTATCTTTGTCTGAGATTCTGAAACTAAATCCTGGATTTAGCTCATGCTGCAATCATAATTATAAACCTTTAGGTCAGTCAGGAATCCCATGACTTTTACAAGCCGATCGCCTGTCTGATTATTAAGATATTTATGATCGGAAATCAAAATTTCATTTTTCGTTTTCCTAACGGTTTTTATAACACTACTGTCTATTGGGGAAAATGAGTATGGTAAAACCGATCACTCAAAGATTTTGACTTTTTTGAGGCACTTCATGATCATTTTTTGTTTAGGTCTTCAATATTACACCATATCAGGGACACTGATAACAAGTAGGGCCATGCTTCTCAGATTTAGCATTTTTAAACGATGCCTTTAATATTTTTAATCTTACTTTTCTGTTGTCTACAGGGAGGCAGGTTTATGGGAGATTCAAAAGCTTGAACAGGAACGCGAGGGGATTCGATTATCCAACGCATCTTCACTCAAATCTCCTGAACCTCACAAGCCATCATCAAAGGTCTGTAGCATCATGTAAACGTGGGAGGATAGAGAGCATATTCTTGGAGAGGTTACTCTTGGTGTCCCATAGTGGACTAAGTTAAACCAGGGCTCAGTAACATACACAAAAGTTTGCAATCAATTGCAAAATAACAATGGCCAATCCAAATCATTATTGCATGTACTGTTCAAAAGGCTGACCATTATCAAACCACTCAGATTCGTCATTTTGAATTTGTAATTGATTGCAAACCTTTGTGTTACGGGGCCCTGATCTACTCTTTACCGTAATGAATACCGTCATGAATGCAGTCTACCATAAAAAAAACTCAACCATGTTTGGTGTCAGGTGTGATCTTCACTTCTTCTCTTTACCATCTGGGCATGTCTCTGTTTAAAAATTCCCCCCCCCCTCCTTAATTTGGGGCTTCTGTTCGCACTTACGCAAGAAATCTTATTTTTCAAGTGCTGAAGTGTTAAACTGTAGAGGTGTTTTGGTCTAGTTGATAAGTTACTTGTCTTTGAATTACAAGGCACTGGGTTCAAGCCCCCACCACATCAAAACCATCCATTGGCAATACATTAATCTATCTACATTTGCCTCTCTCCACCCAGGTGAGGTAAAATGGTATGGATGGAAAATTCTTGGATGCCCAGTGCCTTATCAGGGCAGTGGTGAAGCTAAGCCTGAAATAATATATACTTATAGATAACTATTAATATATATTTAATGTGAAATATAAGTGCATTATAGGGTAATTATTGTATACTAAAAAAGGAAAACACACAGAGACATACATGTACTTTAGCTTTAATTTCACTGTCTGTATCAACTCTACATGAATTAACGCAAATCCTCCTACTTTTGATTATTTTTTTTTTTAAATAGAGGAGAGCAGAGATGAGAATATTTTGCAGTTCAGAATTTTAAATTAATACAAGATAAAGATTTTCTATGTGTGATTTTCATGAAATCCATGATGATGTTTACTTCTTAATATCAATTTGAATGTTAAAGGTCTATACATGTTTTTTAATACACAGTTGTATTTCTACGAACCTGATTATCTTGAAATGGAATATCGTATGTATCTAAGGACTAAAAATTTGTGCTTTCACTACACTGTCAATATAATAATCACCTTGAAAACATTGCCTATTTTTCACAACGTGCATCATAAGAATTATGCTTATTGCAAACAATACATATGAATTTATAATATGTTGATGTGTGCGGCTGAAGGAAGTTTGTCTAGATGTTTTCGTCTAGTGTAAATATGTAGAAATGTAATATTTGTATGAATGTAACACACAATGTTTGTGCAATTCCAAATTCTTATAATAAACTTATATTTGAATGTCCTTTACAGTAACTATTCTTTATGTATGGTTATAACTTGGTATTAAAAGAATGATAGCTTTTTGATAGCTTAAGTGCTTGCATCATTAACATTTTACTTTTCATATTTCAGTTTTATAATATCACATTATCTGTGAAATCATTTTTAAATTGTTGATACCCCATGTGAAATCAGACCAGTACTTTTTTAATACCTTTTAAAAAATGATACATCAGGCTTTTACTAAATTGCTAGAGAATTTGGTCTTCCAATCATTGATATAAGGAGAATTTTTTTTTAAATGTAGAGTGTAACCCTTTATGGGATTTTTTTTCTCCCTTTTTTTCTCTTTCTCCTTTTACTTTCATGTAAAACAAAGTCTGTAATGATTTAATGATGGAAAATCATGTCAAACTAGCTCTTTCACAAGTTCTATGTGAAATTTATAAAAAAAATATTCTGTGTTTATTCATTGTGTGACAGTTTGAATTATGTCATTACATTTTAATAAATGCTATGTCAATTCAATTTCAGAAGCTGATATTTAAGGAATTAGACTTGTAAAAATCACTGAAAATATTTGACAGAGACAATCACAAGTTATGATGGTATACCCCCAGTACTAGACCAGTAGATCAATTTATATAGCGCAGATACTATATAAATATACTCTACTGCGCTGTGATAAAGACAAAACTCCTAGCAGTGTTACTTTACAGACACACAATAAAATAAACTATTTAAAATCTCCTGAAAACTAGTGCATCTTCAACAAACCTTTGAAGACAGCAACTGATGAGGCGCTTCCTATGTTTAGTGGTAGGTTATTTCATAGCTTTGGAGCAGCGCAACTGAAAGCGCAATCTACTTTTGTATTTGTGTAAGGTAGATTTTAAAGCTTGAGAATATTATTAAAGGATGGTTGTTCAGCATCTGTTCTGGCATGAACTGCTTCTTGGTTGATTTCTACTTCTGAACAGATCCTGAATTAAGTTCAAACCAAGACCAAATGTGATATCCAACCCTAATTCTGAACCCAAACCTTACTTATCAACCAATCATTTACCAAACCATAACCATACATATTTGAAAGAATAATGCCCAGGACATATTGATATGCCAGACCAAGTAGAGGGGAATATGACAAAGATTTTTATAAATGCAATTCATTCCTAATTTATAATGTGCAATCATATACCTTTTTTAAAATTAGCATAAACAACGAAATACCAAGATTTGTATTTATTGTATGTGTAGGTTCTCTAATGTCACTGTTTCGTAATAATAGCGAGTCATATAAGTGGATAAAAAAATATATAAATATGTCACCTTAATTGTATATTCTGCAAAAGTTCAGTAACTACATGTACCTTTTTTCATTTCTTCAAATTGTTATTACATATTCATTGGCTTCACTAAGTTCATTTGATGGCTGTAACTTTACTATTTTTATGCATTTTTATACTTTTTTTTTAAATACTTGTTTAAAAGTACTTTATGTTTTATGCCTTGATTTCAAGATATATGCTTCAATTTGAATGTTAACATAAGCTCTCTCTTTGAGAATGTTGAGAAAGTTGTTGTGCTTCAGAGATTGAAGGCAAACAGGGATTATTTTTACCTTTATAATCAGTTCTTGACATTTTATGGCTTTTGTTATCTCTTATGCAAATTTGTTTTCATTCCATTCAATCAAATTTGTATCCAATTTACTTTCATTTTTTTTCTATTGCAATATATTTTGCTTTTCTGTAATAACATGTTTGTGCACTTTCTTGAAGTAACTTTTTTACATAGTAAATTTCCTTTTCGCTCATGCTGCATTTTCATTGCTTGATATTTATGAAGGTGCGCTCAAATTAAAAAAATATAACGGGTTGAAGATCAAAGCATGCTCACTTTTGAAACTTTTCTATAAATAGACACTAGGAAATGATATTTTGTAAGTGTGATACTTTTATATGAAATCACTTGGGTGTATTTTGTAACATTTCAATCAATGGAAGCCTTTTTTATGTAATTATGCATTCAAAGACTAAGGTATGATATTGTAAAATATTTTGTAATGGAGTCACAATTTGTTATTCTTTACCATTGAATGGACCTAGATGCACATATGAAAAAATACAATTTGAGATGGTATTGGTATGTTATTTGATGAATTCACTAAAGAGATCTTAGACATGTAGACTATCATCTGTTCCGAGCCAGAAGGATTTTGAGATGGCTTAGCGAAATGCGGTGTACAAAATGAAGCGTCTGGACAGCAAATGCATAATTGAGGAAAATCTTAATCAAAATGTTATGTAGTCGGAACCCTATCATTAGGACATGGAGTTACTACGATACTTCTCTGACATAATTTGTCAAAATAACATTGAAACTCATTTAGATATGTCAAATTATTATACAACTTTAATTCACCAATGTAAACAATTGCACCTTTTGCTTTCCAGATTTTTGTGCCACATCTCGTTAATGTATCTAACTCTGTTTAATGCCCTTCTGCTGGCTCCAATAGACACTGTGTAATTATTTGAGGTCTAGAAGGGTACTACACACTATATTAAAAAGTGCCCTTCTGGCTCTAATGGGGCCAGTATGTCGCAAGGCACGAGTATCGAAATAAATACTATTTAATTTATTGAAAATACAATATTGATTAAACACTGTCACAGCATCGCAATGTACATTCAATACACCATCATCGATTTTGTATTGAAAAGACCCGTGTTCAAGCAGGCTTGTTTATTTGTATTCATTAATCTATTGAGAACACTGTCAATACGATTTGTAAAATAAGATTAACTGAAATTATGATTTGCTGTGAGCTCTAATAAATCACCTTGATCGATACTAAGACTTTCTTTAATCCAGCTGCATCCATGTTTTCTTGTTCATCTTGTTTATTGTATTTATGTATTTATTTTTAACATTTATTTATATGGCGGGTAGTTGGTTGAGGGTTGGGTTGATTGGTTATTTATTTATTTGATTTGTTTATTTAAATGGAACAATGAATGGGGTCTGCTTCATTATTGTGAATACTGTCAAAATACTTTGTAAATGCCTTGTACATGCACCTATTCACTTTAATAATTCCAAACTAATGCAAACACATCTTGACTTCACAATAAGACCAGAATTATGCAGTAATTAATGTAAGCTATGATATAATTATTTTCAAAGGAAATATGACAATATAAGCAAATTTTTGAGGTGCTGAAGTTGACAATTTCATAAGATCCTTTTCTGAACTTTTGTAGAAGAAATATGAACGGACTAACACAGGAAAAGAAAAAAAAAAGCAAGCACACATTTAAACAAATTATTTTGTACAGAGTTGTCTTTAATTTTTACCTCTGAAGCAAAGTAAACTATACACATACACCCATAACATAAAATATTAGCAAGGTCTACACACAATTCTTTACAAATCAGAAAATTATAATCACCATAATACGAAGTACAGATAAATATAACACTCATATATTTTTCTTAGTCTAAAATTCACTCGATAGAGTCGATACCAAAGGAACTGTCATTTTTTTAGTCTTGACCTAAAATAGTACTTACAGGTTCATATCAGAAAGCAAGGTTTGTTTATATAATTCTTTCACAGATATATAAATTGCAGTAAAATACTCTAGTACAACATTGCAGTCCGATGCACTACATAGATAAACCTCAACCTGAGAATAAACTACATACACAAGCACTGTACGTCAAATCATATTATGACCACTATTCCACAAACGCATTTGAAAATAATAATTGAGAGAGAGAAAGTGCACATTGATTTTTAAGATTCTCAACCCGGAAAGGAGAGAGAACAAAACTGCAAAAAAAAAGGGATATTATACATTTTTATGTAAATGATATGTACCAAGTCATTCCCTTGTGAAATGCAGCACACCTTTTTCTCTAATCTGTAGTTTTTGCATTCAAATTCATTTTCTGACATGTCTTTCACATGCATCTATTCATTCATGAAATTTAACTTATTTCATGTCAACTGTTAAAAGTAAAACTTATAAGCGAAGGTCTTCGAAAACAAAAAAACAAATCGACACTATTGTCAGCAGGTCGTCAATCTATTCCATTTGTAAGTAAATCAGGATGTATATCCCTTATGTGATCAGTCACAGTGTCATTAGCCTTGTTAATACATCTTTAATATATTTGTGAACTCAACCATTACTTACAAAGAAATACCATCATCAAGCTGTGTGTACATACATTGTATAAGTCCAATCAAAGCATATTAGCAATGACAAAATCTCAGATACTGGGGAGGAATTCTAGTACTTTTATCAAAGACTTCTATGCATAAATCACATAAATACATCAAGGTTAAATCATTATCAAGTGGAAAACTTAATTCAAGATACAAAAAAAAGAGTGCTAAAAAAAGGTGGATATCATATTTATGAAAATGAAATTAACATCCTTTTATGAGAAAAAACGTTTCAATTCTTAGTGCAGTCACTGCAGTGATCGTCTCTCTTTAATGAGGAAGGATGTTCCGCAGTAATGTTTTTGATCGCACCTTAGCTGCGCAGGGGCTATTTGGTTATGTATTCACCATGTACAATTCCTCGAGTTATACATTATAAGCTGGCCCTGCACAGCTGAGGTGCGAAAAATATTACTGTGGAATGTCAAGGCTAGCTCCATATCGTCTGCCTTATGTCAAAAGGGCCTTAACCCGATTTTGGGGGTTATTGAGTTATTAATATCACCTTGTAGATTTCATCATTCTCTTTAAAATGATGTGCTTCACTTGTTGAAATTCGATTTATTTATGAAGATAATTATGAATTTCAATTAACGCGTATCTCATCTTTTTCCTTACGCCAAAAGGGCCTTAACCTACACGGATGATCCATTTGCGTTAGGAGGGCCTTTCTGGCAAACCAAAGGTGTTGCGAAACAAGAAAATTTCCTTATGCCAAAAGGGCGCTAACTATGCGCGCGTACGCGCGCATAGTTACGCGCATAGTTACGCGTACGATAACGGCAGGTTAAGGCCCTTTTGGCATAACGCTGCGTAGGTTACGCCCCTTTTGGCATAATGCCGAGTAGGTTACGGCCCTACTGGCGTAAATACGCTACATTCAAGCCTTATGCCAAAAAGGCCCTAACATGTTTTTTGCACATAGCATGTACAACTCTGAATATTTTATAACAAATTTAACACATTTCATGTAAAACTTAATAACTTAACACATTTATCGAAATTGGCTTCAAAAGCAAAAAAACGACCACAAACTTTTGATTATTAGAGAGGCCAAAACCTTTAAACGCGATTATCTCGGAATGGCCAAAAGCAGTTAAGGCCCTTTTGGCATAAGGCCGACGATATGCACTTTATCTGTGTGTTATATTGTGCAAACATGTGATGTACAGTAACTTTTAACATGGCATAAGTGAACAAGCCTTTTTATTAATTATTCTAACGGCAAGGTTTTAATACAAATCTGATATATATATATTCTATTGCACAAAATGAAGGATATAGCTATGATGCTGTACCTACAATGTAGCACACGTGAAACAGCACACGAAAACGTTGAATAAGCACCACATAAAGAATGAACTATGTTCATTAAATGGCGGATTTCTATAGTAATTTCTATAGTAAAATGAAATAAAGGAATAAAGACAAGTTAGTACCAATTTTTTAAGAGTTGTCAATTCAAGCAAAATCGTACACATCAATGATGAGTTATCTTTAAAATGTTGCAGAATTTAGGTCAATCTTACAAGTACAATCTAGGTTTGATAAAAAATCTTTCTTTTTGATTAATAAATATTGTGAAAATATGTTTAATTATGCATGTACTTTTCTCTTGATACTGTTTATCTCTTACATGTGAATTTACTTAATTTGATTATTGCACTATCAAACTGATGAAAAAGATTTTAAGGTATAATTTCTCTCTAATTGCACACTGATGTAAAATATTGAGTTCTGTTTCATAAGTTACATTCATTGGCAAAAGTAGCATATTGGCATATCAAGTGTACACATCCAATGTACATGCCTGAACATGCTCATGTACATACATGTATGTTAAATGCACTGTGAGATGGTCATGCGGGGGACATTGCAAGTAAACATAAAAATACAAATGATATCTACTTTTAAACAACAAAACAAAGAATTAAAATAGAAGTATCACATGTATCTAATAAGCACAATTACATGCTTCTTATAGTCACTGTTATCTACTGGAACTTAATATACTATATGTACTATAATTTCTATATACAAATTTAAAAAATCATGGTGTTTTGACAAAAAATAAATAGATTATGATCAATTGAGAGATCAACATGATATACAGTAGCTGACAATTCTATGTAAATAAATGATAATGTATCTAAAGGAACGTGGGACAATTTCATTCTCAAATCTCATTTCAGGTATCTGTACAACAGATGAAATAATAGTTACTGCATGCCGGCTAGCATTGTACAATATTAAACATTGAACTACTATTCAAAGAAAAAAAAAGAGACAAAAATGATCCACTGCAGTGCAATTTCTACCCAAAGATTTCCAGTTACACCAGTAGACTCTTCCCCCTCTTTTCTTCTAGTCACTCATTGAAAAATGAATAATTATATTTTGCGCAAACAAATTAAAAATAAAATAAACATTTTAGTCACTCCAATTCAACAAGGTTAAATACAAGAGGCATGTACTGGAATGTCTTCTATAGGATAGCCAATGAGCATCATAAACCTAAAGGTATTCAAAATTTAAAAGAAGAAGATAAGGTAAAAAGTGTCGAGTATTATAGCAAGGTGAATAATAAAATATAATTCTAGAAAATAAGGTGCTGTTTTTGATTAATGCCATCTGCTCCAAAATACTTTGCAATTATCCTCTTTTCTTGATTTAACAAAAAAACAAAAAACAAAACTTTTTTTTTGAATGGATGGCCATTAATTGTATACTACTGACAGAAGAAGAAAATCCTATGTGTAATTACAGCATCAATCATAATAATAAATATACGAATTATCTATGTAGTATGACGGTAAAGAACCAGACAAATAAATGTTTAAGTGGCTTTCCTTCCTAGAAACATCCAAACAAGAAAAAGATGATTAAGTCAATAAAATGAAATTATCACAAATTTGATACAGATAGCATAAATTATTTATATTTTCAATAGATCTATACATACCTATCTACATGTTGAACTACATGTATAGTTCCCTCCTTGTACATGTACATGTGAGAGAGATTTACATTCTCACCTTCACCAATTAATTGATTTTTTTTCTTCTTCAACAATTGTATCATATCCTCACACCTATAACTATTATTTTGTATTGTTAAATGATTATTAATAATAGATGAGGGCAAAAATTCATCTTTTTTTTTCTTTCTCTTCTGCCAAAAATTCCACACCCTGAGTCTATCCTTTAGTCCTTAGTCTCTCAATCCAAAGAAATAAATAAAACCCACATCCAGAAATTTGACCCAAAACTCACTACAAATACTAAATGAAATCCACAATAAATACATTCCTAGCACACTGAAATATCACAGCCACTCCTAATAGCATGTCAATGTTGTGAATAAATATTCCCTTTCATATATAAGTCCTTACTTTACATTACAGAAGTTTTGAAGATATTTCAAACCAAAGTAGATAACTCCTCAATATACTTCAAAGCCTTGCCAACAACAAATTTGGACCTTTAAGATGACATTGGCTGGCTATAATTGTAAAGACCATTTTGATGCCAGGAAAAACAAGTAAAAACAATGTTTGCACTAATCTGGGAGTTTTCAGTTTCCAACATTGTACACACTTAATATCTGTATCAACATCAATTAGATTTCTTAGTTTCCAGGCCTTGATTTCTTGGTGTAACTGACAACATTTCAACATCACATTCATATTATTTCAATGATTTCAAGTTTGTATTTAATGAAAATATACACCGGGGGGAACAATGAATTAGGGGTTTACAGTTATCTCATAAATAAAGGTGATTGAATTTCAAAAGAGGTTACTGGACACTTAAAATCGTGAAAGTAGGGAGTTTGGTTTGGATAAATATTGAAGGATGTACTGATTTTTTGTGAACTTACCTTAATAACTTTCATTTGTGATCACTGTGGATATACATGAACATATATGACAATTAAGCCACATTACTCATGTGCATTACATGTAACACACAACGTCTCTTGTAGAATGGTCAGAGTGCCAAAGGTTGCTGTATGAGAAGAAAAAAAAATCTTGCCCACAGGTCAAGGTTTAAAGGTCGAAAGGTGAGGTCCAAACCTTCGGTCAAAAATTCAGTCCAAATATAAATTGGCCAAACCTTAGGTCTAAATATGGCTTGGTCTAGCCTATACTTAGACCACAGGGCTTGAGTTCTAGTTACATATCTAGGTCCACATATCAGAAGAAAAAAAGTAAAGCAAAGTGCCCGCTAGTCCTGCAGGTCAGTATGGTCACATGTTGGTCCAAAGACTGGTCAGCATGTTAAGCCCAGATCCTGAGGGTGTAGTCCCAGCTACCGGTACACATGGCAGTCCCGTCTGGAGAGACCCTCAGGCAGCTCACCCTGTTCTCATGGCCGTAGAGCATGGTCAAGCGATGACCCTTCAGGGTGTCCCAAATGTTGACCGAGTAGTCGTTGTATCCAACAAAGAGCAGGCGCCCTGTGGAGGTAGATGTACAAAGTCCAGAATGAAACTTGACCAATGTTAAGCATCTCAATGTACTCACTAAATATCTAAGAACTAGAAGAACCTACCAAATGAAAACTGCAGAAGCATGCTTTACCCACAACCTGTTACTGCATGTCATATTCTCTACAAGCACCTTGTTACTTCTTACAAGTCATATCTTGCAAAATTTATCACATTTTGTTGCATTATATATGTCCATCTGAAGCAAATTTGCTTTTCTTCTAATCTGACAATTCTTGTACGACATCTCCATTGCAATGAAGATCACCAAAACAAGCACAACCTTTACAAACAATGACTGCATTTAGCTTTCTGAATAAAAGAAACTTTTCAGATGAGTGAAATCATAAAAAATGTGATGGTGAGAACGAAATGATCCTTCATTGACCTAGCATAGGAACTAATTTTCTTTGGCTAAGTCCTCGGGCACTTGTATCATTTCTTCCTTACATTAGTTGTTAGTTCATTCATTAAGTTCTTGCATATGAACGACCATATTTGTGCCTCAGAAAGAAGAAAATATGGATAAATAAATACAAAATAAAAATAATAGAAATAAAATAAATAAATTCTCACCGCTTAGAGAGAAGTCGAGTGATGTGGCTCCAAAGATGATGCTTTCCTTGCTGTAGCAGCTGATCTCTCTATCAGCTCTGAGGTCGTACATACGACACTGGCAATGCAAAACATAATTCAGTTTTTTAGTTATACATCACTGTGAAATACTAGGAAGCCATCGCTTACCAATGCGGTGGATGCAAAAAATATAGCATACCAGCATTGTCTGCATTAAACAAAATCAATTCATTGGAACAAACAAATGTTTGTTTTTTTGTTTTTTTAATAATTTTTTTAACACAAAATAATTATTCACCTTTCAATTTTGTCTAAATTCCTTTAAATATATTTCTCCTACCATGGTACAAACTAATAAAAACAAGCATTATTTTTCACAATATTTCATGGAGGAGAGAGATCATAACAATTCATGATATTTTCAATATACAAGGAGAAAGGGCATTTGTCATTCAACATCATACATCATCAATAATAACCAAAGCACATCAACCTTGAGTGCAAAAGAGCAGAAATTGACATGATAGGGAAAGGTCATTTCACTGTTTTATGGAATAACTTGCTGGAATACCTTAGAAATATAGAAAAATATGAAAAGTTCAGTAATAATTTGAAAACATATTTAGTTAGCACTTTGTAAAATCTCACAACTATGAACCCAATGCACCATTTCAACTCCTTCTGTATTCTGTTCTGTAAAATGCTTGATAGAGATGTGTAATGATGCCTATGTGTTATGCGCTATACAAAAACAGTTAATTAATATTATTGCTCAAGACACTCACCGAGGCATCATCCGAGGCCGTTGCAAAGCCATCTCCACTGGGGAAAAACCTGACAGCATTGATGTCTGAGTCATGACCTTCAAAGGATTGCACACACTGGCCAGTTCTCATGTCCCACACCAACGCTTGCTTGTCACAACCCTGAGAAATATGAAAGTTTAAAGTCAGTGTTTAAAGTTTATACAAGTATGGCTTCTGAACATATGGAGGCGTGATAGCTCAGTCGGTAGAGCAGTGGTCTCGTAATCCGGTGACCCGGGTTCGAAACCAAGTCGATGTGCTAGTGCCCTTTGGTAAGGCATTAATCCTCATTACCAGGTTCCTCGGAGAGGACCTAAAGCTGTCGGACGTCTGGTTGCTTAAGCATTTATGCTTTCTTAGCAGTCAGGTAAACTAACCACCACCACCGTATCACATATTAAAACATGTGATGATCAATGAGAACTTTGCATTTATGTATTTCTATCAATATGCTGGTATCACAAAGGACAACATACACTGTCTAGTCATCATGTCCCATACACATACCAATGCCTGCTTGTCACAACTCTGGAAAACATGGCATCAATATTTGAGGGTTCTACAATCATTGCTTCAAAAAATATTACTAGAGGTGATACATACGCACTTTGTTCCCAAGTTTTTGTATCCATCAAAATGATCAGTGTTACGTTTCTTTTTATATGATGTATAGAAGAAGACCTGAGAATACATTATCATAATGGTTTGACCAACATACTTTGGGTTACAATTGGCAATATATGATTTTGAAACAAATCTGTACCATGGAATTTAAAGGGTGCACGTTTGTTATGTCATGAATATCTGAAATTAGACCCTCGAAAAGCAAAACTTGTGTACCAATGTACAGCTATGAACTTATATGTGGGATCTTTTGGGCCTTAGTCATCTCCCAAAATCTCCCCCAAAATCATAAAATCTATAAGGAAGTCTGTTGTATAAATTATTGAACCAGACTTTTACCATACCATTTGATGTCGTTACTTGACTGACATTTAAAAAATCTACTTACTCCTGAAACAAATGTATTGCAAGCTTCCGAGGGTGAGAGGTCAAGCGCCATTGCATCCGCATTGTGACCATGGAAACTCTGCAGGAGCTGACCGCTCTCAACATCCCACAATGCACAGGTACTGTCACCACTTCCTGTCAAAATCTGCAAGAGGTAATGATATTGTAACATGATATAAAGCAGTAACAATAATTAAGTTTTTTATTACACAACCAAGGGGCAGATAGTGTATGACTGTAAGCACTACTTTTTCTTTTCTCTCAACAAACTATCTGAATTGTTTTTGACATTGAAGATATCTTTTGTGACTAGTTATTATTGGAAAGTCGTAGTTTCTTCCAATACCATCTCATGCATGTCCAGCAAAGATACATGTACAATTAGCATCATACCAGGCTTTATTTACAATCATTTTAATATCAATGTAAGTGATGTTAAATATTAGGCAGTTAGAAGAAAGCTGAAAATAGGTGTTTTCACGAACCTAGAGGAAAATAGGGTTCATAACATGAGTATGAAGGCAGAAAAATAGGAATAATTGGCAGCTACTGGTATGCATGACCACAAACAATAATCCTATCCACGTTTTGTTGATTCTTACCTGTTGGTCAGAGTTCATGAAGGTACAGCATGACACATAGCTGGTATGCATGGCCACAGCTCTCTTCTTACTACTTGATAGATCCTCCTCTTGGGTGAGTTGATACACCGAGCACTTGTTATCCAGACCACTGCAATTCAAAGAGCCAAAAGCCAGTTATTGCTGCCTTGACAGGTATCATTCAGGGACATTTTAGGGGGTGTGGGTGGGATAAATAAATAGTAACTTAACAACTACATTTCAATTCAATGTACAATTACATTTTAAGTGGTATAGGGACAGACCAAGTATTGTATTACGTGTATATGTTGGGGGGGGGGGAGGGGTCACAGTATGGAATGCCAGATGGAATTATAGTGCCAAGAAAGTAAGAGCCATTGCCTTTAAGCATGGCAGGAATTAAGAATTAATATAACACTGGCAGAGGTATTATACCAATAATATGAAAAACAACTACTTGACAGAAACTCACGATTACAAAATCTACAGAGAATAACAAGAAAAATGTCATTTAAATCCACTATCAATCAATCAATAAATGTACCAGAGGTTCAGATATCCCTACCATAATATAAGTACATGAAGAAGCCTCATTTCAAACCTTTTCTTAGGTATACAACTGGGAATCATTTCACAAAACCATCATAAGCACAAGTTCAATGACATCCCATTGAAACATGTGTTTGATTTAATACAAATGCTTCAACAGGTTGTCAGTACCGGTAAGCTGTATTTATGACTGTTTCGTGAAACGCTGCCCTGTATAATATCTAGATGAGATACAGAAAGCAATGGCTGTTCATTAGTAAATATGTTGTTTTAATTACTCACCCACATGCTACCATGGTGCCTGAAGGTGCATAGGCACAAGCCATCACCCAAGTCGTTGGCATTGTTATTGCATGTTCCTGTTAGGGATATAAATAACAGAAATCATTGCTGAACTGATGCATTTTAATAGTAAGTAAGTATCACCTTTATCAAGTCTAGGATCACCTTGACAAATGTTAAAGAGTAATGACACTGCACTCGTCTAGAAGACTTAAATGGCGATTAGACTACCATGTAATGATGTGCCTGATTGTCTCATGCTTCATTTGAGTCTTCCATCTTGAAAATTAAAAATCAAGGTTTAGGTTATGTGCATGTAGCCCAAGACAATTAGACACTAAAAACTTTATTTTTATTTTTCAAAATGGAAGACTCAAATGATTATGTTCATGTACTGTCTTTGGTTTTGATAAATAGCAATACATTCAGGTAATGTTGTGCAGCAAATATACCTCCCGACTACATTCATATTTGGTTATTAAACAATAAGTTCTACCTGTGTCACACAGTGTGGTTTCTGAATTGTTTTATCTAGCCTGAGCACCAGTATATATTTACAGTGAAAACATTGTGCAACATCCTGTTATCGTGTACTTCTCAATATTGGGAGTTACTGTTGACCAACTCATTGTTAGGTCAAAGATCATACCTTGTTAGTTGTGAAGGCATCCCACACTATGACCTTGCCATCCTGCGAAGAGGTCACCATGTGCCGCTGGTCTCTCGCCCAGTCTAGACATAAGACCTTCCCTTGATGGCCTTTCAGGATCCGCCTTGGTTTCAGGTTCAGAGGAGGCAGAGGCTCCAACCTCTGGGCTACTGTGTACACTGTAACAGGGTAGAAGGTCAAAGGGCAAAGTTCATTTAAGCTAGCCCACATTTAACAGGGGTCCAATTCAAATGAGTCATCAATTTTTATACCAAATCCTTACAATATGGAAACAAAAGTCCAGGGCATCTCCCTTCCCCCTCCCCCCCCCCCCCCCCCCAAAAAAAAAAAAAAAAAAACTAAATAAACTCTGAAGTCTTGAACCACTGTAAACAAAAAAGTTTAGAGCTAAGCCAAAGAAGGTGCTTTGAGAGGACCTTAGTAAACTCAGTTTGAAATGAGGCATTAACATATTCATCAAGTCAAACAAAATTAATTCATACATGCATTGATTAAAGGAAAATGAAGGGGTTGGGTATACTGCTTCATGTGATATATTTTACAAAGATGGCCACTGCACAGGCAAATGGTACGGGGTCATTTCAGAGAAAAAACATCATGTCAGTTTCAGTTTTGTACTGTTGTTTAGATTGTTGAGAATAATTAGAGGGTATCTCAACATATTTCCCAGCACAAAAAGTATACTAATGCTCCTATGAGTGGGAAGGAGTGTGAAATCGTGAATACACACAATGCCGTGAGCCCGTGACAATCATTTTCAAGATGTTTACACTTTTGTCTGCTCTGCACGGGAATCGAACTCACACGCATGACGAAAGTCACGAGAGCCAGAACCCAGAGGATGATCCAATTGCGATATACCGCCTCCTTTCATTAGCTTCATATTCATGATCATACAAAATAACCTTACAACTTGTATTTATTATAGTAGGGTGTATGCTCAAATATACAGTGCGTCCCAGAAAAAACGAAACCGAGAATTATTGTTGTCTAATCATAACTTAATCACATTTATAATTAATAAATGACACATATTTGGAAAGCTTGGATCATCCTCTTTCCACTCATATGATGCATATTTAACGCATGAGTAATTAAAATGAATTTGAAGCATGAAACCAAAAATTCATTTGGCGGACGGTATCTGAATTTCAAGAGAAAATCACATTTCTAGAAAGTTGAGTTTCTGCCCTTTCATATGACACCTCAGTCAGGAAAAGTGGGCTAGGAATAACAAAGTTCTGTTTGTTTAAAGTAGTGCTTGCATTTCCATAATTTTATCAAAAGAATTTGTTTTCACTGGCTGCCTGCCGAAGCAACAAATGGAATAAACAAAAGACTTAACTCCGCTTCATTGAAAATCAGTCATAGACGGAGGACTTTGTGCATGGCTGATTGTCAACGAAACGGAGTTAAGTCTTTTGTCAATTTTGGTTTCCTCTCTTCAAATTCATTTTAATCACTCATGCGTGACATATATGCATCATATGAGTGGCATCAAATGAAAGAGGAGGATCTAAGCTTTCCAAATATGTGTCATTTATTAATTATAAATGTGACAAAGTTATGATAAAACATCGATAATTCTCGGTTTCGTTTTTTCTGGGACGCACTGTACAGTAGGGGCGCTGGTCCGAGAATAAGGATCGTCCGCATAAACAAGGATCGTCTTTGTAAATGCGGACAGACGCATCCTTAAAAATAAAGATTCTTATTTCCGATTCGCAAGTTGGCGATGCGAAAAACAGATTCTGCAGTGATGCTCCTTGATGCATTTCACACCTACTTTGCACAGAGACTTTCACGTTATGAACAATAAATCCTCAGGAAGACAGACAATTTTTAGTATTTTATTACACGTAATCCGTTTTTCGCATTGCCAGTGTGCGCATCGGGGAACCCTACACCCGCAGAGCGGCGAAGAAAAAATATCGGCCTAAATGTAGACGATCCTTAATTTTTAGGATGCGATTTGTCCGCGTTTACGAGGATATCCTCGTTTATGTGGACGATCCTCATTGAAGTCATTCTCTGACCAGCACTCCGACTGAAATATCCAAAGCATACAATAGAGGATTATTTCCATTTACTGAACTTTAAGACTTTTACGGTAACAAGTCAAGAACCTGAAAGAGAATCTTTGCCAAAATTAAAAAAATTAAAAAAAGATGATGGCGCCTTCGACTTTGTCAAGCTTGTGAATTGAATTTAAATCAATTAAATGTTCATAGACTAAACAAATTGCCATATATGAAGTGGAGAACTGCTAGTAGGTCAACAATAGTTGATAAAAAGAACTGATCAACAAATCTATTAGATTCTGACAAAGTTTCTGATTGTCAATTGGGTTTACACAAATTCCACTCACATAAATACACGCGTATCGGACTACACAAAACAGCACTAGCTCTGCTATTCGAGACATGTCAGCATAATTTGACTGCTCATATTGCGAAAACGAGGAATTAATCATGAACTAAATGTCTATACTTACTTTCAACATCATTCAGCTTGTGTCTTTCTTCTAATAGTTTCTGTTTAAGGTTTTCTGCTTCTCTTGTAAGAGCCGTTAATGTTTCCTCTTTTACTGCATTCCCATCGGTGACGGCCATTTTGCTGTGTATAATATTCGCTATTTACATACAAGGTTTCAATTACGCATGCGCAAAACAATGGATTCCTGCCGAGCTCTTGTGTTTTGAAAGTTGGAATGATTTTTCCACTTTTCACGCAAATTTAAAGAATTTATCATTGTGAATATTAGATTGCTGATATTTATGGTCAGTCTTCAGCATTATAGAGATGGTCGTTATAACATTGACGGTTCAGGCAATTGATGGTCTAAAAAGTTGCAGGCACCCTTACCTGTTTAATAGCAGGTTATTCTAAAATAGCCCAAATAATGTTATTCCAAGGTTCAAGGTCCAAGGTTCATCTTATTTATTTCTTTCACAACATTTTTGCAAATAATAATAGAACAAAAAACAGCATAAGAAAAAACAATTTAAGTGCAATTTTAAGTCGATATATAATCCAAATGAAAGAAAGTGGAGACCTTAGAAAAGCTGGGCTTGTAAGAGCAAGGTCCCCATATAACATAATCCATCAAGTTTCACTTTAAAAAATGTTTCAAAGTTATCAAAAACTACACATGATTAAATATGGGGGAAATATTTACAAAAGGGATAGCTTGAAATGTGAAAAGGAGAGGATGAAAATTCATATTCATATTTCATATTCAAATTTATTGTCCAATGATTGGAAATTTGTTTCATTTGCATGTCAGTACAAGATTACACATTATAAACATCAATAAGATACAGATGGGTACAGAGTAGAACATTTAACTTGGACATAGGTAACAACAAATTTGATAGTTCAACATGCAGACTGAGATTCGATTCATAAATTCAGACTAAGTAGTTAAATTCAGTTCAAGTTCGGATTAAATTCATTCGCAATTCAGATTAAATACAATTAAAGATTTAGCCCAATTCAATTCGTAATTCAGATCAAATACATTTCAAATCCCGATCACATTCAATTCGTAATTCAGATTAAAATACAATTAACAAAGTCAAATCACATTCAATATATAATTCAGACTAAGTAATAAGATTAAATTCATAATTCGGGTTAAATTAAGTTCACAATTCAAATTCAATACAATTCATGATTCAGACAAATTCAATTCATATTTCAGAAAATAATTCAATTCAGATCCCGATCACGTACAATTCATAATTAAGATTAAATTAAATTGACAATTCAGGTTAAATAGATTCATAATTCAGATTAAGTACAATTTATAATTCAGATCAATTCAATTCGTAATTCAGATAAATATACAATTAACAATTCAAATCAAATTCAATTTATAATTCAGACTAAGTAGTTAAATTAAATTCATATTTCGGGTTAAATTAAATTCACAATTCAGATTCAATACAATTTATTCTTCAGACCAATTCAATTCATATTTCATAATATAATTCAACTCAGGTTCCGATCACCTACAATTCATGATTCAAATTAAATTAAATTTACAATTCAGATTAAATACAAGTTATAATTCAAAATAGGTGATTACAATTATTCAGTCATAATTCAGATTAAGTTAGGTTCACAGTTCAAATTAAATTCACAATTCAGATTAAAATCAGTTTATTATTCAGACTTAGATTAAACCCTCCTCGTTCATCAGCCTGATTGAGCTTGGCACAAATGATTTGAGAAACCTGCTCGTTCTGGACCTTACAGGGGCGGATCTAGCTTTTTGCTAAGGGGGGGGGGGTTGACCAAAATAATGACGATGCAGAGCATCGTTCACGAGCCGCGAAGCGGCGAGCCGATTTTTGGGGGGGTGTTTATTTGAACCCCGTAAGTGATGTTTTCCTGGCATCTATTAACACAATGGAGACCATCAAAAGCAGTGCATGATAACGTCTTTTTAAATCAAGTAACAGTTTAATACACAGTTATATCCAGAGTTATCATGTGTTTGGTTAAGTTACCAGATGAGTTGAATATCTTCTCACAATATTTGCACTTGAAAGGGTTTCTCTCCAGCGTGCGTTCTTTTTTCTTTCTTTTTTCTTTCTTTTTTTCTTTTTTTCCCCTTTTTTTTTTGGGGGGGGGGGCGCCCAAGGGGGGGGTTTAAACCCCCTAACCCCCCCTAACCCCCCCCCCCCCCGTAGAGATCTTAACCTGTTTCCTGACCTCAGGGCTACATAATTGTTATTTAAGGGGTGACGGCCGTTATGGTAGATTGATTTCGTCTTGTCAAGTACTCTATTTCTACATATATCTTCGAAGTCTAGATTCTTCCCTACAATTTTTTCCGCCTGTTTAACAATTCTTTTTAGCATAGACAAGTCTACTTTTCGACATGCTGTAAACCACACAACGCAGTCGTTTACTATTATGCTCTCTATCACAGACTTGTAGAAAAGGTACTGTGCGGTGTACGTGAAAGGAATTGAGTTTACGAAGGAAATATAACCGTTGCTGCCCTTTCTTGTACAGCTCCCTACAGTTGTCATCCCATTTCAGCTTGTCATTAATTACAGTGCCAAGGTATTTGTATGATTTCACTATCTCTATTTCTTTTCCGTTTATTTTCATTGGGCAGCTACTTGGATCTACGGGTCTTACTTTCCTAAAGTCAATTATCATCTCTTTTGTTTTCGTAGTATTGAAGTCCAGAAAGTTTTCATTGCACCACTCAGTAAACAAGTTTAGATAATCTTCGTATTCAGTGTCACTTCCTCTAATATTCCCAACAATAACAGTGTCGTCTGCGTATTTCAAGACTGAGACATTTTCCGAAGATATACAAAGGGATCGAGAGGAAAAAAGCAAACTGGAACGAGAAAAACAACAAAACAGAGAAAAACAGAGAAAGAAGAAAGTTATATGTATATAGGGGAAAATGGTATTTGGTGTAAAGAAAAAGAAAAATAGAAGAGAGGAGGGGGGGGGGGGGAGAGAGAGAGAATGTGAAATGCTGACATTTATATTGAATAATCAAACATAACAAAAACAAAAAGATAATGCACGTTATCAATAACAATTGATAAATTATTACCAAATATCAATTCTGGTGATATAATTTTTACGTTAATTGTCGACATAGTCAATAAATGTAATTTCAATTTTCGTTTAAAACCAAAGACACTGACAGATCTAGTTACATTCCATTTCAGTCAATAAAAGTTTTACAGTGTTCGGCCTATAACGAGACAACATCATATGTTTTCTGATAGATTATGATAGATTATGAGCGGGAGGGGTGGGGGGGGGGGGGTCACCTACGGATCTACACTCTAAGAAAAAAGGGTGCAAAAAAGGGTGGAAAATAAGAGTTTGCACCCTTTACATAAAAATGAACCCTATTGAAGGAAAAGGGGTTCAAAAAAGGGTGCAATATAAGATTTTGCACCCTTCCCACAAAAATGAACCCTAACAACCCAAAAAGGTGCAAAATAAAAGTTTGCATATTGCATGCATATTCATGATTACTTTCCACGTGTTCACATAAAAATACATTTATCATGTGATTTGTTAAGCAAATTATGACAATGCACATCAATTTTGTGATTTGTATTTTCCTTCAGCAATCATTAACCAATAGATTATTTTGTCTGATCATGTTACAATTACATTCACGTTTTAGCAATATATATATTGATTATATGATTACTAACCAAGAAACATCATGCATGTTTAATATGTATATGTGTACGAGCAAATGACACGAGTATTCCTCGATGATGGGTGCAGGATTGCACCTTTTAAAGGGTGCATGATTGAACCCCTTAAGGTGCTGCTATTGCATCAGTTTGCACCCCTAAAGGAGCAGGATTGAACCATTAAGAGTACTAACATGTCTCATAAAAGGTGCATTCTGGCACCCTCCTAAAGGGTGCAGGATTTAACCCCTAAAGGTGCTGCTATTGTTGCATCGGTTTGCACCCCTAAAGGTGCAGGATTGAACCATAAAGGGTACTAACATTTCCCCCAAAAGGTTAAATCTGGCACCCTTTTGAAGGGTGCAGGATTGCACCTTTAAAAAGGGTGCAGGATTTAACCCCTAAAGGTGCTGCTATTGTTGCATCGGTTTGAACCCCTAAAGGTGCATAGTTGCACCATTTTTTCTTAGTGTGTATAGTGAAGAAGATGGCCCTGAATCTCGTTATCACCTTTTCAGGTACCCTTTAATTTGCATTGCATTTGGGTACAGGTGTACAAAGGGGAAAATACGTTTCTAGAAGAGCTATTTGGGGGGCGAAGGTTCCGTTTATACTCATTTTCTACATGTGCATCGCTTAAATAAATAAGGGGCACGCCGGGGACTGGGGACTGCACCAAAGAATTATGAAAATACCAATGTTCAATTCACTGCCCGAGTAGATATAATATCCACAATATATTTTAAGTAGTGCCCCAATGGAAAAGGCGCTTGGGAGAAAAACACGTATGCCCCAATAGGTAATTTTCAAATTGTCACTTTTATATTTTATATCCCTCAATTCGCTCGCTCGCAAATCTAATGATTGTAAAATTGATATTCGGGCAATTGCAAGACGGGCGATTGCCCCCCCCCCCCTCCCTTTTTTTTTTATAGGTTCATTATTCATAATGTGTTAGCCAACATAGATGCATAATGCTTTTTATGAGAAGAGGGAATAATGGAAACAAAGTCACAAACTGAAATATGCAAATTCATCTTAACGTTTTAGAACGGTATTCCTACCGCCCCCCCCCCCCCCCCACTGTTATTTAGGGTACGCGTACGCATGTTCGCCCCCTTTGAGTTGAAAAGGCCTAGATAAATTGAAGCAATTAGAGAGCGATAAACGGTACGGAGGGACACGTGTTTCAATTTTCGTTTTTGAAGGCGATGTTCGATAAAACTGTGGCCCATTAATTTGTGATACTCATTAAATGCGAAGTAACCATAAACTCGAAAGGGCAGGTATACACGAGAGGACATAAATGGATGGGTATATAAATACGTCGGTTCAATGTGTAACGAAATCATTACATATCACGTCATTTACGACATTAATATTGATTGATGTTGCTCATTTTATTGCCTAGTCATTATATACCACGCCTACCGTCTTCTGAACTCTGCCATATTCACTTTGCCGGTTTTGATTATATTCATCTTTTTATTTTCAACATCCATCTTTATCGTAGCGTGCCTAATTCGTTCGTCTTAGTCTTTAATACACTTTATTCCACCGCGTATGTTCTCATATATTGCTCTGCATCACTAACTTCGACATAGTTACCTGTGACCGGCTTCCTCCTCATCATCCTCCTCCTCCTCCTCCTCATCATCATCATCAGCTTCATCATCATCATCATCATCATCATCATCATCATCACGATCGTCACTATCATCATCATCATCATCATCATCATCATCACGATCATCATCATCATCATCATCATCTTCATCACCAACATTATCAGACCATCCAAGGTGGACATGAAAGACTGGGCGAAAAATCTTCAATTTGTAAGAAGGGTATTGAATTAAGTGAAAGTTTGACAAAATCTAGTGATGATCCGAAAATTATAGTTGACGGTCGAAAATATAAGTTCCCTTGTGGGAACTGTGATAAGCCAGTCAAATGTAATCAACACGGCCTTCTGTGTTCTTCTTGTAAAAAATGGTTTCACACTAATTGTCAAGCTATCAGTTTTTCAGAGTACCGCAGATTATATTATGAATGCCCTGATGAGAAGTGGAATTGTTTTACATGTTGTCTGCCATCTTTTTGTGACTCATTATTTAATGACGATTGTATAGAGATAGAAAGCCAAAACGAGGATAGACTAAAAGAAAACTATTTTAAGATAACGCGCGTTACACCTGAAAAGCAAGCGATAGCAAGAGTAATTCAGCCAAACCTCAGAGATGAAAACACTTCTCTTTATCAAGAATTTGAAGAAAAGTTTAAAGCTAAAGGTCTTCATTTTTTACACCTTAATGTGAGGTCTATTCTAAACAAGATATCGGAATTTAGAATTCTTTTTAAAAGAAAAAGGCTGTCTATTATTGCTTTCACTGAAACATGGTTAAACAATTCCATAAATGATGAAGAAATTGAAATAGACGGATATAAAATCATACGCCATGATCGATCCTCTGGCTCTGGAGGTGGTGTATGTTTCTATATCAGAAATGATATTGCATTTAATATTATGGATGCTATAAGTACTGGAGATACGGAATCCCTGTGGATAAATTTGCTTATACCAAGATCAAAACCAATTGTTGTTGGTGTTCTGTATCGACCTCCGAAAAACAATTTGTTTATCGAGAAATTGTCCAATATTCTTGATACATTAAAGAAGGATGACGAAATAATTCTTTTAGGAGACATGAATATTTGTCTTCTTCGCAAATCGCTACTGGCTAAAAAATATATTGACTTGTTGAGTCTTCATGGGTTTAGTCAACTCATTAAAGAGGCAACACGCGTTACACCTACATGTTCTTCTCTATTGGATCATGTTGGTTGTACCAAAGAAAATAAAATAAGTCAAAGTGGTGTCATTGATCTAGGTATTAGCGACCATTATTTTACTTTCTGTACACGGAAAAATGTTAGACTGGCTATAGGTCATCACAGGACTAATGATATCAGATCCATGAAAAAATATACAGAAGAGTCTTTCAATCTTCAACTATCTGTTGTTGATTGGTCACGAATAACTGACTGTACAGATGTAAATGAGGCATGGTCAATATTTCAACATGTTTTTATCTCAAATTTGAATATGATAGCGCCACTGAAACGGATAAGAATAAAACAAAGATCAGAAACTTGGGTGACTAAAGATATTCTTTCCCTAATTCAAGAGAGAAATATAGTATACAAAAAATGGAGGAAAAGAGCAAAAGATGAGAAGCTCTATAAAAGATACAGAGTATTAAGAAATATGGTCCAAAGAGAGGTGAAAAAGGCTAAACTCGATTACTTACAAAACAAGATAGAAGAAAATAAACAAGATTCGAAAAAACTTTGGCAGAATCTAAAAAAGCTTAGGATTGAAAAATAAGAAGCGAAAAGAACAAGAATCTGTCATTAAAATTGATGGGGAATTATGTCATGATAAGATGGCCATCGCTGATGAATTCAATTCTCATTTCACAAATGTGGCTGCCAAATTAGTAGACAAACTCCCCCCTTCCAAAGACTTTTTCAGCGCAGACAATGATTGTATTCGTGACTTTTACGAAAGAAAAGGTGTACATGAAAACAGCTTCGAGTTATTACCAATCAGTGAACAATTTGTTTTCAAAGAGTTACGTAAGTTGAATGTATCAAAAAGTACTGGGTTAGACTTGATTCCAGCTAAATTTCTAAAAGATGGTGCGAAGGTTTTATTTCAGCCTCTAAGTTACTTAATGAACCTATCTATCTTGACGAGTACTTTTCCAGAAGATATGAAAATAGCAAAAGTGACTCCACTTTATAAAAAGAAAGATAAAACTGATGTTAGCAACTATAGACCTATTAGTGTTTTAAGCGTAGCATCAAAGATTCTAGAAAAATCGGTCTGTGTTCAAATTGAAAGATACTTCAAAGAAAATGATATAATTTATGAATTTCAATCTGGTTTTCGACATGATTATTCGACTGAAACATGTCTAATTCATTTGACTGATTATTTGAGGAGAGAAACTTCCCAAGGGCGCTTTGTTGGTATGGTGCTCCTTGATCTGCAAAAAGCTTTTGATACAGTTAATCATTGCGTCTTATTGAAGAAGTTACAACTAATGGGTTTTGCTAAGGCAAGTTTAGATTGGTTCAGATCCTACTTATCTAATCGGCACCAAGTAGTGGCCATTCATGATATTCGTTCCAAACTAATGCCTATAACATGCGGTGTTCCTCAGGGAAGCATTTTAGGCCCAATTCTATTTTCAAGTTATATAAATGATATGTGTATTTGTATAAAAGACTTCAAACTATTATTGTACGCAGATGACAGCGTACTACTCTATTCAAATCCTGATCATAAATATATTGAGGAAAAGCTCAGTGAACAGCTGTCTACGTGTGTCGATTGGATGACTGATAATAAGCTTTCTTTACACTTGGGAAAAACAGAAAGCATTTTATTTTGTTCTAAAAGTAGTTCTAAAAAGTCATTTGAATTCAAAGTGACACACAATAATCAAGCAATCAAGAGAAAAGAGTCTGTGAAGTATTTAGGCATTGAGTTGGCTAGCGCAATTTCATTTTCATCTTTAGTAGAATCAGTTGTAAAAAAAGCAAATTCTCGTCTGAAATTTTTGTACAGATATCAAAGTTGTATGGATTTAAAAGCAAGACGTACACTCTGTTTTGCTCT
This sequence comes from Strongylocentrotus droebachiensis, assembly GCA_035222895.1. Lineage (NCBI taxonomy): Eukaryota > Metazoa > Echinodermata > Echinoidea > Camarodonta > Strongylocentrotidae > Strongylocentrotus > Strongylocentrotus droebachiensis. The sequence continues at coordinate 157,893 of JAVYIG010002816.1, read as the reverse complement.
TATTCAATGTTTATTTGACTATGCTAACCCTGCATGGTATAGTAACATAAACAAGTCAGATCAAAAGAAGTTGAAGATTATACAGAACAAAATGGTGAGATTTATCAACTGTTCTGGTCCAAGAACTCATGTTGGCTACAGCGAACTTTCTAAAGCTGGTTTTCTTGAAGTCGACCAAAGATCAAAACAACTCGCATTGCATCACGTGCATAAAATATATCATACTAGGTCGAATCATTATATTCGATCCAACTTCGATCTTGTTACTGACGTACATGATTATAATACAAGAAATAGACGATTCAACTTTAACTTACCAGAAAGAGTAGGTAGTATTGGAAATTCGTTTTATTACAATGCCATAAAACATTGGAATTCCCTTCCCAATGGTGTAAAAGAAATAGGAAACTATGATCATTTTAAGAGGAAATTAAAGGAATACCTAATACTTGACAGTCAGAGAAGAGAGTGAATGACATGTTATATGATTGAAATTTTTATTCTTCTGTCGGTTCATACCTTTTCATGTTGTATATACTTATGTTTTCGTACGTTATAGAAATTCTACAAATTCATCATTATTTTCCTCTTCTTCCTTCTCCTCTTTTTCTTCTTCTCCTTCTTCTTTTTCTTCTTGTACTTAATATCATTTCTATCATCAGTTTAATGTTGTTATTATTATTATTATCTTTAATAAGTAGTTCTTTTAATTTTCTTATCTGTCTGTAAATATTACTATTTTAACTTATTAATTTTATACATGTCTGTAAGGGACCCCACTGGAAATAAGCTCTCGAGCTTTCGTGGGTTATCCTGTTCAAGCTGACTTATTTTTGATCTGTTATTATTGTATATTGTTGTATGTTGGAAGCTTGTCGAATAAAAATCAATCAATCAATCAATCATCATCATATCACATGTGGTCAACACCGCCATCACCACAGTCACTATCCGGGCCATAGTCAGAATTCTTCACCATCTTCGCTTTATCATGTATCTATTTCCATTGGGGAAGCGAGGAAGGACGGGGAAAACAGCCATTTCTCATTGGAATAAAAAGAGACAGATCTAAAGTAAGCTATTAGAGGTGAAAATTCCATCTTCACTCTTGGCCGGACTTTGGGAGAGCCGACGGGATTCTACGGGAATATTATTATCAGGGAAAAGAATTTTGGAGATGTCACTTTCTCCCCCTACCCCTCTCCCCCCCCCCAACACTCTCTCTCTCTCTCTATCTTACATTATATGTATCTCTATACCCCCCCCCCTCCCCATTGAGAGGGCCTGGAGCGAGTTAGGAGGTGCCTAAAATCATCTGCCTGGGAATATTTCTGTCGGTAGAAAAAAAATTGTCTCCATTTCTATCGCACAATCTTCGATCCGCCAGTAATCCGCCCCTATATATTATGACTGCCTTATCTTGGTTTAATCATCCTCATCCCATTCGTCACATTATAATTCTACGGAATTTACCAGTATTCAAAATCCTGGTTGTTCCCATCCCATTGAAAGGTTGTGGGTTCGATCCCCGGCGTGTCATGACCCCAATGTCTTAAATTTGAAAATACATTAATTTACATTATCCACTCTTCACCGAGATGTTCAATAACAAATCTGATCAGTGCCTTCAGTTTTTCAGTTTTTCAGTTTCAAGTTTTTTATTTCTGCATTTTCCATAAACAATAACAAAAATAACAATGAATACATTTTAGCAATATAATGATAAGTAATACAAGTAGTAATTCATATAAATAAATAAATATAAATAATCAATAGTACAATTAATCGTATTTGAAAAGAAAGAAAAGGGGGAGAATGCAGAAGACCGATATCGTAAGCAGAGCTTGAAATGATACCGGCCTTACAAAAGAAGGAGAGGAGACAGGAAGAAAGAGCGGGTGAAGAGAGTGCTGTGCACTTGAGCGCCTTAATCGGTCTAGCTTAGGTAGAGCCGGGATAACATGTAGGTGCTTTACCCACCTTTCGTAGTGGATTTTCAGTATAGGCTTATGAGTAAATTCATTAGTCGTCTCATATGGGGCGGGGGTGGGGAGGCGCAGGTGTACGAAGAGTAACGAGTCTGTGTAATCCATTAATTGGATGTTTGCACTCCTTATATTAATTAAATATAAATTAATAATGGTGTCTGCCCGCGCCCCCGGGTCGACGCCCCGTAACGAATAACGCCATGTAGTTTTAAACAGTTTCCTCAAATCTTCAGATCTTTATAAGCATCTCGAAGAGAAGATTGATTTCGAAGAAAGGAGAGAAATTGTGAGCTTTTCTATGTTGTTTATGTCACCTAAATATGATTGTTATTTTAAAGCCTCCATATTCGAAATATGACAATAAATAGCAGAAGGGTTTAGACTAAAGTTTATTCGACATGCTTGTGTAGTCCCATAAACCAATTTGTGTTTACAGTACATGTGACTTTCCACATGACTGAATCAATGTCATAAATTTGATGATTCGAACTACGATATACATTATGTGCTATACATAACAAACCATTTTCCAATCACCTCCAGACAGTTTCTTCGCAATGTAACCGCATGACCAGAATTAAAGTTTAGCAGTTGCCATGTCTCTTAAAGATAATTCTTACTTAGGAGAGGGCTAATTCAAGGAACTAGAAATGTGTCGACCTGCACCTCTATCTTGTTTACAACAGCTCTCCCAACCTTCCACTAATTTGCTTATACATTATTAGAGGCTGACCAATGTTCTCATAAATTAGTAGGGACATTGATGGATGGGTACCTGTCATAGAGGGCGTACCCACTGGGACCAGAGACCTAGATTTGTCAAAATAATTCCATCGACGTCGATGATTGTCCAGCCGCCCCCATGCACCCCTGTCACACCAAGAGGATCGACATCTCCTCGGTCATGTCGGTCGGATCGAGGTAGGCCTACATGTAGTTTGCAGGCGCAAACCCCTGAAATTCGTTGTGCTTAACAGTGTCTTCAATATGAGACTACAATAGGCAGGCACGTACCTACGGGGGGGGGGAGGGGGGGGGGGGAGGGGGGGGGAGGGGGGGGGGGGGGGAGGGCACGTACCAAAATTTCCAAGATCGGTTGAACTTTTTTAGACCCCTTTTTTTAAAAACCTAGATCGATTACATGTATGTGCCCCCCCCCCCCAAAAAAAAAAAAAAAAAAAAAAAAAAACATCAAACTCTGGCTACGGCACTGGCTACGGGCCTGACAATTGGTCTGCACTTCAGCGGCTCCTGACACGACACATGCAGAGACTAACAAATACTAGACTCTGCTCGAAGCTTTAGGAATTTTGATAAAGTGTCAAATTATAGAGAATGTGCTCGCGGACTAGTAAGAAGGGAAGGGGGACGACAATCCTATAATAGTGTAACATGTACTTGGGGGTGGGAGGGGAATCAGATATTATTTAGGCCTACACGGGATTTCAGTGGCGTATCCATACATTGGCTTCAGCAGGAGGGGTAACAATTCTCAACGTATCCGTATACTTTTAAATGATTTTATTTTTTGAGGGATTTGGTTTGCCGTATGGGGGTGGTTGACCAAAATAGCACATTTTAAGAATATGACTATCCTTCCTGCGTTTCTTGACTTCAAACGATTCCCTTACCTGCAAACTATTGGTTATGAGTAGTTGATGCATTTTTTTCTTGGTAAAAAATCTACCCCTCTTCCCCTCCTTCAACTACGCCAGAAATATATATTCGTGATAATCTTGTTTTATTCATGTGTTATATTCATATTTGTTTCAATTTATTTTGTCATAAATATTTCATTTTTTATGGATCTTAAGCGAGAACAGAGTATATTTAATGGCTCTAATTGGAGCAATCATGACATTGATTCACGATGTCGGTGAACTTGTATATACCTATGACGGTTTCGTGAAACACCGACGTTAGACTTGATAGACCGAACAAGAATTTACATTAAACCGAATTGCCAATACATGACAGGGTTGGAATTAGTTTGGAGTCAGTCTGGCAATGTGACAGGGGCATTTATTAATAATGTTCACCGATGAAAGTTGTTCGGTAACATGAGAGTTTGCGTCAAGCGAGAGATTATTATTATGATGTTCTCTCTGATTTATCGCCCTCGGATTATGGAGGGATGAAGGCGTCAGAGCGTCGCATTAATAAATGATTTAAAGTAGTCCACAAGAATGATAGCTGATTATAAAGATGATTTTTTTTTTTTCGATCAGGGTATAATTTAACTAGAATTACTACAACAAGATAGTTATGAAGTACCAGTTTTAGAAGAATGATGTCCCATTAGAAAATTATTTCACAAGTGTATAGTTAACAATTTTGCCATAACAGAATATTTATGAAGTAACGACTAATAGGGGACACTTGGTAAATTCTGTTGTTTCGTATTTGTAAAAGTACATAAATATGTTGAAAGCACTTTGATGGTCATTACTGGAATAATGAGATTTATGTTCTCATATCTTCATCTTCTTGTTTGTGTGCAAAATTTAACTAGAATTGCTATAACAAAATATTTATGAAGTAACGACTTATAAGGGACACTCGGTAAATTCTGTCGTTTAACGATATAGTTACATTATGTTAAAAGCATTTTATGGTCATTGGTTACTGGAATAATGAGATTCATTTTCTCATATCTTCTTCTTATTTTTTTGTGCATTAACTTAAAATTAGCTCAAACTTGGAAACATCATGATTGCTCATAACTCGATAAACGTAGGGCCCTCCACATTTCACTCCCTTTTTGTATTTTAGATCAATCTTTTTATCTACTGCCTCTTGTCGTTGTGAGAACAAAGTTGATAAGCTTCTAAGTTGCACTTTATATCTTTCGTGAAGTTCCTTCACTTATGAACACATTTTCTTGATGAATCCATGGTATTTCCTTTAAGCCAATCTAATCTATCTTAGGCTAACGAGTTTAGCTTCAAAGGGTAATCGAATATGGATTCGGCGGACCAGGGTTCTTTTGATCATCGCATGCCAACCTTGCATCATTTGACGATTTAAAGTCATAACTAACATTAATCAATGTCTGGCTGAAATATCAGAATAGAACGCGGGAAGAATAAAGATGCCGTGCATAAGGTCTGAGGGAGATGTGGATAGATGGATTGATGAGGGATTATTGGAGAAAGAGAATGCGGAGGGAGAGTGAGAGCACTGGGGGAGGGGGAGGTTGGGAGAGAGAAAGAGACGGGAGGAACTCGGGAGAAAGTAAGGAGAAAACGAGAGAGATTACTATATTTTGTCATTCCATACTGGCCATACAACACTATACCACACCACACCTCAACATACCACACCATACCACACCACAACACACCAAACCATACCAGACCACACAACACTATACCACACCATTCCAAACCATACCACATTATACCATATCCAGGGGCGTCGCTAGACCTTTTTCAGTGGGGGGGGGGGGGGGGTGTAGAGGCCAACGATTTCCGACAAAACTAGCCACCAATTACCGACAAAATTAAATGTCCAATATCTACAAATTTAACCCTATAAACCTGGGGCCGAAGGCTAAATTGTTTTTCTTATGGACTATCTATAGTACTTGCGTATGCGCAAAGGGTCATTTTCCTCGACGACATAAATATACGAATTATTCGTCAACTTAGTCAGCATCATAGCTAATTATTTTAATGCAGGCGCGGAGCTAGGATCTTATTTTAGGGAGAGGCGGTAGTGAGCAAGCAAATCACTTAAAGAGCGCGCGAATTAGGGCAGGGGTGTGGGTGATAGGCCTCCCGCGCGAAGCGCAGAAGCTTAGACGTTTCCTTAAATTATTAGGAGAAGAAGACGATTTATTGTACCGTTCTCGACTGTTAATCCTTGTCTGAATTCAGTTTGTCCCCCTCCCGCGCAAAGCGCGGAAGTTTTGACGTTTCATTAAATTATTAGAGAAAGAAGACGATTCGTTGTATCGTTCTCGACTCGTCTAAATGAAGTTTCTCCCCTTCCGCGCGAAGCGCGGAATTTTTGGCGTTTCATCACAATATAGAGAAAGGAAGACGATTCCTCCGTACCGTTTTCGACTCTTATTAACCCCTATTCATCTTAATTCAGTTTCCCCCTCTCGCTCGAAGCGCGGAAGCTTTTGACGTTTCCTTAAATTATTATAGAAAGAAGACGATTCGTTGTACCGTTTTCGACTCGTCTAAATGAAGTTTCCCCCTTCCGCGCGAAGCGCGGAATTTCTGGCGTTTCATCACAATATAGAGAAAGGAAGACGATTCGTCGTACCGTTGTTGACTCTTAAACCTTGTTTGAATTTAGTTTCCCCGAAAATGTTAAACCTCTGATTTCTTTAGCTATAGGAAAGTGAAACTTCGAGAAAATACAAGTATTGTAGTTGTCACTCTTGAAGTCGCCTTTTTTTAATCTGAATTCAGTTTCCCCTCTCGCGCGAAGCGCGGAAGCTTTGACGTTTCCTTAAATTATGAGAGGAAAGAAGACGATTCGTTGTACCGTTCCCGACTCGTCTAAATGAAGTTTTCCCCTTCCGCGCGAAGCGCGGAATTTTTTGGCGTTTCATCACAATATAGAAAAAGGAAGACGATTCGTCGTACCGTTTTCGACTCTTATTATTGATATTGATATATATGGTGGTGGTTATTTTACCTGACAGCTAAGAAAGCAATAAATGCTTGTTAATAAGCAACCAGAAGACCGACGGCTAAAGGTCCTCTCCGAGGGACCTGGTAATGAGGATTAATGCCTTATCAAAGGGCACTAGCGCATTGACTTGGTTTCGAACCCGGGTCACCGGATTACGAGACCACTGCTCTACTGACTGAGCTATCGCGCCTCCTCTAAATTAAGCCCTATTCATCTGAATTCAGTTTCCCCCTCTCGCGCGAAGCGCGAAAGCTTTGACGTTTCCTTAAATTATTAGAGAAAGAAGACGAAAAGCTTTGACGTTTCCTTAAATTATTAGAGAAAGAAGACGATTCGGTGTACCGTTTTCGACTCTTAATAAGCCCTATTTGTCTGAATTCAGTTTCCCCCTCTCGCGCGAAGCGCGGAAGCTTTGACGTTTCCTTAAATTATTAGAGAAAGAAGACGATTCGTTGTAACGTTTTCGACTCGTCTAAATGAAGTTTTCCTCTTCCGCGCGAAGCGCGGAATTTTTGGCGTTTCATCACAATATAGAGAAAGGAAGACGATTCGTCGTACCGTTGTTGACTCTTAAACCTTGTTTGAATTTAGTTTCCCCGAAAATTTTAAACCTCTGATTTCTTTAGCTATAGGAAAGTGAAACTTCGAGAAAATACAAGTATTGTAGTTGTCACTCTTGAAGTCGTCACAGCGGATAAAAAGTCACAGTTCGTAGGGGAAAAAACTTGTCGGCCGACCGACAATATACATCGCACCGACTTCAAACTTCTGCATTGATATAGTACACGAGGATCGAGCAAGAATACCGACACAGCTGACCCGACACAGAGACATATTTACCCGTGTCATTCTTGCTCCCTCGAAGAGACGACTCCACCGGTCCACCCAACAACCCCCTTCTCTCTTTTACTCCCACTACTCCTCTCTCAGGCTCTTACCTCCCCTCTCTCTCCTCTCTTTTATTCCCCGTTTCTTTTGTTTACCTTTTACTCTTTTTTCTTCTTTTTTCCTTTTCTTTCTTTTCTTTCTTTTCCTTTCTTTTCTCTCCTCCCTCTTTTTGTTTTTTCTCTTTCTTTCTTCTCTTTTCTTTCCTTTCTTTTCCTTTCTTTCCTTTCTTTTCCTTTCTTTCTTTTCTTTTCCTTTTCTTTTTTTCTTTTCTTTCCCTTTCCCTCTCTCTTTTTTTCCCTCTCTTTTTTTCCCTCTCTTTTTTTCCCTCTCTTTTTTTTCCCTCTCTTTTTTTTCCCTCTCTTTTTTTTCCCTCTCTTTTTTCCCTCCCCCTTTTCTCTTTTTTCCCGACGGCAGCGCAATTTTACCGACAATATCCTGACAGGTGGGGGGGTGTCGCACCCCCCCACACCCCCCCTTTGGCGACGCCCCTGACCATATCACATCATACCAGTTCACATCATACCACAACATACCACACCACGACACACCATACAATTTCATATCACCTCATCTCATAAAAGACTACCCCAAAACACACTTCACCACTAAACATCATACCACTCCACACCACACCACACCACATCATTAAACTCCATACCACACCATCCAATAAAGTAGCACATCAGAAAACACACTACACCAAGACACACCAAACCATACCAAACCGAACCACACCAAACCAAATCACACCACACCGCACCGCACCATACCACACCCCACAATACCACACCAAACCACACCATACCAAACCAAACTACACCATACCATTCCACACCGCACCATACCACACCACATCAAATCACACTATACTACACCTCACCACACTGTACCACAACACACCAAACCACACCAATCCACACCAAACTATACCACACCACACCAAACCACACCACACCAAACCATACCACACCATATACCACACCACACCAGACCATACCTAACCACACCAAACCACACCACACCGTACCATTCCACACCGCACCATACCACACTAAACCACACCATACCATACCTCACCACACCATACCACACCCAGACCCCACCATACCACATGCACCACACCACACCACACTACACCACACCACAACACACCTCACCACACCATGACTTGAACTCTTGACTGTCTTGCTCTAATTTCACCAGAGATCTATCCCTCCTTTGATGCCACCTACGTACTTTTCATGGCCCGCCAAACCCATCATCACCTGTCTATCAACTATACGCAATCAACGAAGGTGTTGATAATGCCATGACCTCCATTCGGGGAGAATTGACAACAGCAGCTGATGTCTTCGTACTCCGCTCATCGCTTAAAATCCTTACAGGCGCTATTTTTGACACCTTCCTAAATAAAGTATTTTGAAAAACTGACGAAGGGTTGAAAAAGGGCGGTCGAACTGTCTTTCTCTCTCAATCTTCATGTTATTGTTTTAGGTTGCTCCTTTCTTTATCTTATCCTTGGAAAATTATTGATTGAATGATTCACAAATTCACCCGTTAAACAATTTGTTATTTGTTATGATTCGAGTTTAGTGTTTAGCACATTATAAGAGATATCTTAATTTATTTCCATAATTATACCCATATTCCGTGAAGACTTTCTTTCTTTTATCTTAATCTAAAGGTCAGCAACCATACATAAAAAAGTTGAAAGATAAACACCACCGACTTTTTACGAGAGAATAGTAAATACCATCGAGAACGCCCCCTCTAGCTTCCATCAACATTTTCCATCTTTTATTGAGAATGTTATTCTCAAGCTTTTTATTCACTTTGACGTCCATTCTCTGCGACATGCTCATTTATACTTTAAAGTCCGATGATATTTACTATTCTCTCGTAAAAAGTAGTTACTATTTACCATAGACCTACCTGCTATTTACTAAACTTAAACCCATCCGACTCTTGCCACACCACCGTTCCATCGTTTGCTTTCACTGACGTCAATGAATAATTAAAGAGGCAACTTGATCAGTTAATTGACAGGTTCCATAAATTACCAGACGGTAGCGCTCCGACCTCGATGAGAATGAGTGATGCCTAGTAAAGAAGGTCAGTCTATTAAATAGATTACTTTTCTCTCCCTCTAAAATACAGAGGTTGTTTAATCCTAATGCATTGGTATGTAAAGACCGTTCAATAGATATATTTAAAGGCCTATACATTTGAAATTAATGTACACAGCTTTGATAGGCCCCAGGCGTATTTAAAGAATGTTCAAGATATAATAGTGAGGGCCTGTACCCTTGAAGCTAATGTATATTGCATTATAAGATGATGAAGAGGATCCTAATCAAATGATTGGTTGACAGCGTACACGTGACCATGCATTTATGTTGCCTTACACGTAATTTTACTAATGACCGGTCATTTGTAAAATCATGTTATAAATTATAAAACATCATTTTATAAAACAAATTATACATCATCTTATAAAACAAATAATACACATCATTTTGTTTGGGCATTAGTAAAGTTACTAATGCCCTTACTGCTCTGTAGTATTTGTATAATAATAAGCCCCGGTCCTCAACCACCACAAAAGTCATTTAGAAACTAGCATCATGTAGGCCTATATCCTTACTTTTCTCTTCTCTCAACTGGCCCACTACCCCTCAATATATGCAGAGGTTGTGAGTTTTGAAAATCCCATTCAAGAGATACAATAAGGGCCGATATCATGAAGCTTATAGTTAATCAATCGTTTTGAATTTAATAATAATAATACAACCTAAAATAATGATAATTATAATAATATTAATAATAATAATAGTAATAATGATAATACACTTGTAACAATAATGATATTGGATATTTTTTATATCGCTTAATATTATATCCACCATTCAAGGTGCACAAGGCGGTCCAATATTACCCCCAGCTCGGTTTTTCGGTTCTCACATCATTCAAGGAAATATTTCCGACTGGTACCGACACCTGGGTGTATGTCGATGGCTTGCCAAAGGACATCAGTATCAAGGTATCATTCATGTAGGCTTCACATCCTTACATTTCTCTTTCTTTCCGCTCCCATTGGTTTCCTACCTCTTACAGTGCAGTCGTTTAAGAATTACAATGCGGGCCTATATACCTACCGATAGTTCATTTATACAGCAGTGATAAGCCTGAAAAATCAGTTATTAGTAAGTTTTGAATCCGCTATTACGTTGGATTATGTCCTTACATTTAGCTTACTGTCTTCTTTAATTTGCAGGGCTGACTATCCAAAAGAGAGAATGTGCATAATGCACTACAGTATATAAATTAGTCCATTGACTGGACTGTTTCTGTGTCACGCGCCAAATCAGCTGAGAAAATAACACATCCTCCAGGCTAGAACAGAGACGGTCCTTTCATTCTTACCCTGGCAAACTCTATTTAAAAGCTACAATCCAGGGATATATCTTTGCATTGTTTTTGTATACATCACTGGTTAGCCCTAGAATAAGTTCATCATTTTGTGTCGGATATTTCTCTTAGGAGATTTGTAAGAAATGTAAAGGATCGGCATTGATATCATCAAGTAAATTAAGTGATTGAGGAAAGGACAAATGCATTTAAGCGATCAGCAGATATGCTCATTAAAATTAGGATTCTCCTTGAAATAGCGCTCTACAAGACTTAGTAATAGCCATAAAAATGAATCGGAAGCAGACTTACAACGCGCTACAACTTATGCTACTACTACTACTTCTTCTACTTCAAATGCATTTCTAAACTTTCGGATTATCTTTCAGTTGGAGAACAAATCAAATGTTTATATTGACGGGGGTTTGATTTTACCACTTTTCCATTCATTACAAGCTTATAAACACATGCTTGTACATCTATATATATTGTACCTTTCAACAACAAAAAATCTTCATATTTGTTATAATTATTCTGTAGTAAATATTCATGTACCATGTAAAGGAAGTTTTCGCATAAATACAATTGCAAATTGAAACCTTCCTCTAGCTTTCATCTCACCTCTTTTTCTCTCCTCTATCTCTTATACCCCCAGCCCCTTCCCTCCCTACCCCTTCTCTTGCTCTTTCCCGTTTTCCCCTTGTTTCCTTTCTTCTTCCACTCTCTGCATCTTACTCTCTTTTCATCTATTTTGAGGTCAATGCATCTGTTCATGAGGAAAATCGCTTTCATCCTAATAAGACACAACAAATTGGTTTTTCACCCTACACAGAATGCACTTTTTTAAGTGTTTGCTAGCTTAGGCCTCTTTCTTTCTCTCTCTCTCTCTCTCTTTTTCTATCTCTTTCTCTCTATCTTATATTCTCATTAAGCTCTACATTAAATTGGAATTGAATACACATCTTTCTTTAAAAACTGTATTGTATTGTTGTTAATTACAAGTCAAATAACATCTATATACAAATATATCACAATGTCAAATTTGATCAGCAAAATGCCTATATAACAGACGAGTAAAATGCAAAACCATTGAATAGCCTCACAGCTCCAATGACTACTTACAAATATTCTTCAAAGGCAAAGTCTGAACAGTAGAATTAACATATCTATAGCACTTGCTAAACATATTTTTGTATTCAAAACCTTGTATGCTGTATTGTAAGAATTGAAGTCTTATCATCAGTTTTGAGGTCAAAATATCATCCTGAATAAGGGAAACAAGAATATATTCTGAGGACTATTTTAGCAAAATGCATTTTTGTGAAGGGTAAACTGTAGCCTTTGTGGATAAGAGGGATAATGGCCATCAGTGGTGTAGCGCGAGTTCAGACATCGAGGGGGCACCAGCATTAATTTTTTAAGGGGGGGGGGGGGGCAAACCAGTCTAATTTGAAGGATGAAATCAAAATTAACAAGTCCACTATTGAGGGGTAGGGTGTAGGAAGGGTCGCAGCCTCTTTAATTCACTTTTCCTCCCCCTCTCCCTCTTTCCTCTCTTTTCATACCTCCATCTTATTTTCGTCATTTGATTGGGGGTTAGCCCCCCTGTACCTCTCTGCGGCCATATATATTGCATCATCCCTTTTTTACCCACTGAAGTGACCATCTACACCTTTACCATAATATTTAGACTACCTTGTTTGTCTATATTCAATATTACTTACACTGCACATTAAACACAATTTTAGTTTCCTAAGTATCGTGAATATGAGTTAGCACATCTCCCTTAAGTGCACATTTTCAACATGTAAGAAAATATATTAGCAAAAATCTTCTATTTAGTAAATAACATCAGAACACAATATTGCTTACTTATCTGACTATTTTATGCACTATTGTATTCATTTAATCACTTACAAGATGATTACTTCCAAGACTGCCGTGAATCAAAAGAGAAGTATACTTTAAAAGAACATACTTCTGAACTTTAATACCTATATCAATTTACAAATTTAATACTCATGTAAAAGAAAGTTGTGAAATTTATAGAAATATTATTAGTACTATTTACAATTAGCAACACAAAAAGTTCACTGAAATGTCTGTAGTAATCCAACAATTTCTTTTAAATGGACATGCATCACGAGCGCAACTGAAATTTTTGCGAAAATCAACCAAAGGCAAGTTCAATAGCCTTGTACGTCACCTTTTGAAATGTGCGAACATCACAACGACACATTGTGTAATCTGGACATGATTTCTGTGGGACAGACAAAACGGTATTGAAAAATTGCCTTCAAGTTGGTTTTTCATAAGTAGCTACGATCGTGTTACACCGTGATTGATATTAAATGGGGGGACAGTATGACAGGCATGTTCTCTATTTTGAAAAGGTTATTACCTCACAAAACATCTTCAGGGTTTTAGAGTAAGTCCTCAACAAGAATATAAACCTGATCATATAATAGAGGGTTGATACTGGACAGAAATGAACCCATTGCCTATGGGAAATGGGTGGTTCCTTTATCAAGTTTATGGGAATGACAGTGTCCAGTAGTCAATGGGTTCAAAAAACAGTAATAACTTACTTCCTCAATGTGTTTTTTTAGGCAAGGCATAACAAATTCAAAACACAGTTTGAGGTAGCCAATATCCTGTAAATGCATTTATATCAAAATGAATCAAAAGCTAATTTTACTCCTTCCCTTTGACATATATGTAATTTCTGTATAATTTTGAAATACTTCTGTGTTTTTGAATAAGAAGTGATATATATACAAATAATGAACTTTGTGACCAGCACCTTTTTTTTAAATATCAGGACAAACATACAGGGTAGTTGTTTTTAGGAGTGGGGTGATGCATACTTTTAAAAAAAATTACTATAAAACAAATTGTGAAGTTTATTGCCATGATACAGGTGTGTTGCCAGAACATTTTGAGGGAGGGAGGAGGGGCAGGTTCAGACCAAACTAATTACAAATTTGCCAACAAAGATTTGACTCATAATTATCATGCATCTGTTGACCTGAAGGAAGGGGGGGGGGGGGTAATACCATTTTTCTGGTAACGCCACTGTATTGATGTTATTCTTTACAGCAACAATTTTTCTTTTTGACACTAAGAGGGTAATGGGGAGATGCCATGACAGAGGTTGCCATATTCACACTTTACGCACAATTTAAATGATTTTTTTTCTCATTCATACAATTCAATTTGATGATAGTATTCAGAGAACCCAATTCGATAATTGATAATTGATCCTATACCTACACCAACTCCTTTAATACATTAAAACAACATTGCCTGTTAACCTCTAGAATGATGTGCAGTCATACACCTTTATATGGATTAAATGACCTTCTGACCTTCAGCAGATGACCTCTGCTTGACAGGCGATTTGAGGTCATCACTCACTTCATATCTACCAATGATTAGATATACAAATGTAATGTATATGAAACCATTTCTCATGTGGTAACATCCACATGAAATAAACTACTATATAATATAATAATAAATATTATTATTATTATTATTATTATTATTATTATTATTATTATTATTATTATTATTATTATTATTATTGTTGTTATTGTTGTTGTTGTTGTTTTTGTTGTTATTATTGTTATTATTATTATTATTTTATTTTCAATTGGCCTTTGAACAAGGAGCGGAAATTTATCAAAATTGATGTTGAAAATCAGCCATGCATGAAATCTTTCGTCAATTCTGTTTGTTGCTACGGCAGGCAGTCAGTGAAAACGAATTTGTTTAATAAAGTTATGGAAATGCAAGCATAACTTTGAACAAACAGAACTTTGCCTTATTCCTAGCTCATTTTTTTCTGATTTTCCAGAAATGTGATTTTCTCTTTGAAATTCAGATACCGTCCACCAATTGACTTTTTGGTACCCTTTCTTCAAATGGATTTTTATCACTCATGCGTGAAATATGCATCATATGAATTGCATCAAATGAAAAAAAGAGGATCTAAGCTTTACAAATATGTGCCATTTATTAATAACGATTGTGATTAAGTTATGATAAAACATTGATTTATGTCTTTTTTGTTTTTTCTAGGACGCACTGTATATCTTTAAATGCTCAGTAGCACACAACCACAGGGGTTTATAATATAATAGCTCAATATGCCATGCTGTTCCTTTTAAATCAACATCACATTTTCTTTGCTTGCCTCGTTATTTAATCCAACATTTTATTGCCGTAATATCCATCAATTCAGAGTGTCACTTAAATCACATATCGTTTTGTTAAATTAAGGCCATCCATTTAGCTATTACAGCTGTGATGTGTTTACTTTATATTTCATAGCTCTCTTTTTTTGCAGGCATGGTGCCAGTTATAGTCAGCTATGAATGAACCCTGATTTACCTATAAAGCAATGGATGTTCTCAAATGTATTACTAAGAATCTTTACATCAGTTGACCTTTGAATAAACCTCTTTTGCATGTAAAATACAGCAACTTTAATACAGTACATAAATTCAAATTTTAATATTATTAATAATGTCAGCAGTTTTTACAAAATATTCAGTGTTGCAAAAGATACAATTAATATGACATCCTCTATGCTATGATAGTGAACGATTTAAAAAGTAAAATAACTCTTTTTGAGGCTCAGAGAAGATAAGTACAATCTCTGAAGAGATTTTCCTGCAAAATCATTAGCTTTGTTCAAAACCATGTAAACCACATACAAAAAGGAAATATTTGAGTGAATGTTCTGTTTAAAGGCACTATCTCCATAAACACTTCACATCAAACTGAACAAAAATTTAATTGTACACTTATCAAAGAAAACAATCCAGATTAAGGGCTCACCGATTATGCACACATGTAAATCTACAAATATGAATCACATTTTGTGGACTACAAGCTAGCCAATTGAAACGAAGTAAGTTTTATGAGCATAAAGAGAAAAATGAAAATGAAGCATTATTCAAACACTTAAAGACTAAAATCATTTACATGCCTCTTCTTTAGTTTACCTTGTTCAGTCTCATACACTGGTATCGATAATTGCTAACTTATTCCAAAACCTGTTCACTTTCCTCTTCGAGAAAATCAATAATTTCCATGTTTCACACATGCTACAAATCTCCAATCATGTGCTATTATCGTATTCCTATGTTCCAAATTTTCTCATCTTTAAAGTCAGAGTCCTGCGGTTCATTGATATCGCTTATTGAAATCTCCATTTGAAAACTACCAATCAACATATTCTTCTCTACAGAGGCCAATATTCCTCCTCGGAAAACATTTTATGAAATGTTAATACTCAACTTTTCTTGCAAAGAGTAGCGTGTAAACCTGTTTAGTGTGGCTGCATACACAACTAAGCTAAACACAGATCTTCATGACACGTTGCATAGCCCTTTGAAGATTAACAAAAAAGAAGAAAACAAAGAAGAAATAACTATTTAATAACAACTTTCAAATTAAGCCCACTTATTCATGAGCAAAATTCAACTCCTTCATAGTCCGTTGTCAATGAAAATAAATTTTGACATGAAACAGATACGAATTAGATCAGAAACTATAGATATTGAAAATAACTGAACTTTTTCAAAATAGAAATCGCACATTCCACCTTCTCTATAGAAAAGTGAACAGTGAGATATGAATATAAAATACTGCACACTTGTGTGATTGCTCTGCAATTCACTATTAATATTGCACTTTTTTGAAATCTTATAATGATTATGACAAGAATTGAAAATATATATGTATAAGGTTTCCCAGAGAAAGCCATATCACATGAGAAATGAAATCTAATTACTTTCTTATTCCATTTCACAAACAGTCAAACCTGTCTACAGGAACCGCCGAAAGGAAACACAACAAGTGGTCTTTGTAGATAGGTTCCTTTAGTACATGTTTCAATGAGAAACCATTTTCAAGGGAAACAAAAGATGTGCCTGTTGTAGACAGGTGGTCACTAAAGCAGGTTTAACTGTATTATAAGAAGCATGAATTGTAATAGTATGAGAAGAGGATGATATGAGGTCCATCTGTTGATGGTGAAGAATTAGATTCCTCTTTTTTTAATCATAGTGAGTTTGTCAAACTTTTAACAAAACAATGGATCTAGTTTTACCAAAATTATTCATATTTGCATTCTATAATGTGACATCATCAATGTCATAGGAGCTGAAAAAGCATAACAAATACAGAGAAGGTCTTTACTAAGAAATTGATTTGTGTGAGAAAGTTATGTTTATCATATGTGACATGTACATGTTTATACATATGTATGTAGAAAGATACATGCATTGGAATGCTTCAATGATATACAGGCATAGTAAAAATATTGATCATTTAGTTACAATGAAGTACATCTATAAATCAATCAATTATTATTCCTTGCAATGCCAGTTGCAATTCTGTGATCAGACCATCTCTCCATTGCCCTTTTGACCTATCACCCCTGGATCGCTCTTGACATTAGCGACCTTCCGATGACTGGCTCCGATGTGAGGGCTATCTGGGGCCGGGGCTACCGGAAGTGGAGGAGGGGGATGTGGATGAGGGCAGGTGCATTGGGGGGCGGAGTCAGGTTGATGGGGCGTTGCACTTGTTGAAGGTATGTCTTTCATTTCCGTGCAGGGGAGGTGGCCGTTATGTATCGGCTCCCCCGGAGGCATGTGTCTCTTATTATGAGCCTCCAGCTCCACCACGGTAAAGTCTGCCCCCGTTATGACCTTTGTATGACCCTGCGGTAAGTCACAGGTGCAGATGGCTTCCACCGGAGCAGTACAGCCCGCATCGCTCAGCTCTGAATGCACCGAGTCCCTCGTTCCTTTACGGTGGTTGGGATGCTGGAACCGCGTGGTATGCGGACAGTACGGCGAATTCCCTGTGCATTCCGTCACCGTGTTGCCCTTGGGCGATCGCCGAATCGCCAGGGGAGAGTCGTACGACTTGCGGCATGTGCAGACCTCCTTGTTGTCATGGCAACCTGAATGACGGTGATGTGATTTCGGGGAGTTGCTGGATCTGTGGGATTTGGGCGAGTGCTTGCTTCCATGGTGGTTTTTATGCGACGATACATTGTCATGGTGACCATCTTGGAAACTGCTTTGTCGGCTTCCCTGGTTGCTACGATGGCTTTTGTGGCTCCCAAGTCGCTGGTGACTTTTGGTTTTTGAAAGCAATCTGAAATTAGGAGAGTGCAATGGACAATGAAATTAAGTGAAACACAGAGTTTTACTTCAACTAATGTATTCTTGTCTGGCTAGGGAGTATTGAAAGGAGGGAAAAGGCATGGTACTACCAAGAAGATAATTGAAAATGTGAACTTGCTTGCACTGGATTAAAAACCTTATAAAGAGATATACAGAGAAAGGAAGAGGAGGAGAGGGTCGGAGGAGAAAGAGGGAGAGAGACAGATAATGGGAAAGCGAGAGAGAGAGAGAGAGAGAGAGAGAGACAAAAAGAGACAAAAAGTGAGAGAGTGAGAGAGAAAGAGAGAAAGTGCGGGAGAGACACAGAGAGAGAAAGAGATAAATAATAAAAAGGTGCCTACATAAATCATTACAAGCTCATAACCAATATGCTGTATGTTATAATAATAATAATGTAACTTATATCGCGCCAAATCCACTCTGTGGAGTGCTCAAGGCGCGTGTAAACAGGAAAAACGATCAAGACTTGAAAAGGAATGTTTTGAGATGAGTTTTGAAAGAATCAGAAGATAAATTTTCAGGAAGGCCATTCCATAATTTAGGACTAGAGTATGCAAATGATCTTTCCCCCCACGTTTTAGTAATTTTGGGGGTCACAGGAAAATTGGAAGTGGATGAGCGTAGAGGTCTTGCAGGAGTGTAGTTTTGGATAAGAGAGATAAGGTATTGAGGAGCAGAGCCGTGAACGCAACGAAAGGTAAGCAACAAAATTTTGAAAACAATGCGATCTTTTACTGGGAGCCAGTGTAGCGACTGCAAAACTGGGGAAATGTGGGTACGCTTAGTGGTCAGAGAAACAATACGAGCTGCAGCGTTTTGAAGCTTCTGGAGTTTGGACAGTAGATTCTGGGGTAGATTGATTAGGAGGGCATTACCAAAATCAAGACGGGAGGAAATCAGAGCATGTGCTAATTTTTCGGTGGCAGACTTGGACAAATATTTACGAATAAAACCGATATTACGCAATTGGTACCTTACTGATCTGCAAATATTAGAAACCTGGTCAGACATTGTCATATGTGAGTCAAACATAACACCGATGGATTATTTCAATCCTAAAAACAATTTTCCTAATGACAGCTTGTCAATCTTATGGTACTTTTCAGATTTTTTTCTTTCACAGAATGGCTATCATCTGTTGAGAGCAAGAAGGGCCTTTGTATATATCTATATGAGTACATGTATGTGAGTTAACACTCTCCTGGGTCCAAACAGCTGGATTATAAACTTCAATTAACCCACTTCCTATGAGAACCAGTTTTCCTGTACTATAAACCTACACTAACTATACTTTGGTAGTGTATGAGTTAAATAAGCATACTTACTGTTTTCTGACAAGAAAGTACCAGATGACAATGGCTACCAAGACCAGAATTAAGCTGGCTGCTGAGGCCGCGACTGAGATAGCAGTTGGGTCCGAATGGGAATTATTTTTTCCATGATCATTAGCGGCCCCTCCAGCTGCGGTAGTCTTCTCCGTCATAGGAGTGTAGACAACTGTAAAAGAAGACAAATGAGAAGGAAACGTTCTATTAGTACATAATTTATATAGTATAAGTATACTCAACTTTGTTATTTTCTCTTGAAAAAGTCCTATGACTTTGAAATTTATTTCATCCTAAAGAGTAACTCGTATTCAATCTAATGAAACCTTGTTCATAACTGTGCTGCTATGGAGGACTAACCAGCTTGTTTTTTCAATATTTAAATAATCCATGTGACAAGATCTGCATCTTGAGCATTATGATTACTATCGGTAAAAGTTAACAAAGTGTGGGGGAAGCCAATGGAGAGACTGCAGTCCTTTGTTTTGGCCAGTAAGGTGCCCAAATATCCTCATTTTCGGCAAGAAAATGCCCATATACCTTCAAATATCAGGAACATGTTGAAAATTGTTATAACCCATCAAGGAACACTTCTGGTTATCGTTTGATTTCAGTCGTTGAATGAAATTGACCATGCAGACCAAAGACCCCAACAATTGTTGAGTTTACTGTTATTAAAATTGTAATATTATTCATATTTATAGATAAAAACATCAATGAAAAAGAATTCATGAGAGACATAAGAAGCATTGCATGTGAGATTGAGAGCGATTGGATGAAGACTTATAAATATGTCTTCACAACAGTCTTTTATTCTGCCTCCAAGAAAGAATTACAAACAGTAATAAAGAATCAAATCTACATGTCCAATCTTGTATGAAAACAATAGAGAGGATGCGCTGTTTGTTAAACATAATTATCTAGGGTATATAAATGTCACTCCTGCAAAAACTTGAAAGGTGGGCTGAAATGGAAGAGGAATTACAAAGAATAGGGAATATCTGTATTGGTGTATTCATAAACATTAGCAATACCGGTTTCCATGACAACCATCCTAATGGAGCACGTTGACATCATCGCCATTCTCTCGGCTGGCCAGTCAAGTGTGCTTCATGACAAGGCCCTCGTGTGAGGAGTTATTCACGCATTGTTAAAGATAAAGTTGTGTACTAGTAGTCATGGGAATACATTGTTTAAAATATCTGGGTCTTATTGGGTAAAGTTGATGGTGTAGTACACAAGGAGTGGAGAATACTGTGAAGTTCTGGACTGTTCAAGACGCAAATCATGTTGAAGATAATACACACTGAACAAGATGTATTTATGGGACTACACAGATGTTTGGCACAAACAATTTCAGCTATTTTTTTGTCACATTTCAAATAATAATGTATTATATGAGCAACGCTTGTCAGGAAACTTTTTTTTACTATGATATTCTTCCAAATTGACATACCGGTACACAGAATGAGAAAGCTCACAAATTATTTGTCATCATCACAAGAACTCAACCTTCTCTTTAAAGCCCCTCTTATTTGTTGAGAGTCCCCAAAATTTGATGGCAAAATTTCACTTAATTTGTATCATAATGTTAAAGAGGATGTCATTTAAGACACATTTCTGCAAGGAATTTCAAAACGATATGTTAAAGTCGAATATTGATGAACGAATACAAAATTGAGGTTTTCTGCGTACAACAGAAAACCCAAACTATGTACCGGTATTCTTTTATAAATATTTGTCTTCAAACACATTTTTTGGGGGAAATCTTTGCAGAAGTGTGTCTTAATTAAATGACATCCTTTCACATTATGATACAATTTAATTGAAATTTTGCCATCAAATTTGAGGAGCTTTAAAGTTGTGTTTAATTCTCCCTAACCAAGTCTGAAGCCACAATAGCGGAAGTTGACTGCAACATAGACTTGAATTCTCTGTATTGGCTGAATATGATATCTTGGCAAGAAACAATATCCCACTTACTGTTTTCAGTCGCATACAGAGAGAAAATGTCAGTGATGCACACCATGTCTCATCCTGTCTTAGGAGCACTTGTCTACAAGCTTACCTCTATTTAAGTCATGAAATGACAAGGTCACTTAGTTGTATGCCTTGTGCAAAACACAATCAAGAATGAAATAAGAGGATAGAACTTAGGTCCATGCTCTTCCTAAAGGATTTTTCAGGATATATTAGACAAAACTTGATGTTGAAGATGAAATTGTTACCTTAGTGCTAGAATGTCATAGATTTTTTTAATAACTGATAGCTTAATTTAAAGGTCTTACAATACATGCTGCGGTGACAATTGCTCAAGACACTACACTTATTACATTCCTAAGTTTAATCCTGTGCCAAACATTGTAATTAACCATCACCAACCAAAACCTCATAAACCTAACCTAAAACATAGAGCAACACTATAACCTTACATCTGCGGGGAAATAAAGCCTGGAACTAATGGTGATTCACCATGTTGAAGTTGGATTTTTCCTGATATATTTTAAGATGGGTGGATGACTACCTGACTCATGACTCCTATCATTCCCTACATTTGTAGCTTAACAGATGAAACATGAGGCCTCATAGTACTGTATTACTGCCAATTTGGATGCAATGATCACACAACATTTACAGCCATTCTAGCTCCCAGGGGGCATATTATTGGTTAGGTGAAGCTACAAGAATCCACAAAAAGGCTGCCTTCATCAGCTCGAGTTTGCCAAATAACCCGCTATTTTAATCATCCCGATCGCAAATTAACTAGTTAATTTGCTGCATCCTCATCAGCCCACCATTGCAATTAGCAGGATATATTCGGTTGAGAAAATATCCTGAGAAATCTTGTTCTTGATTTGCGCCCGTTCGAGCTAGTGTGTGATGAGTGTATCGTTCTGGTCTGGTGAAGACGCAATTTTGAGCTTGGGCATAATATCCAGAGTCTGAAAATAGTGGGTTATTTGGCAAACTCAAGCTGATGGAGACAGGCCTATTATGTATCATGTGAGCAAGCTGAAAATCTATTTTCCATATTTATTGCAATCTTAAGCCTGGCAACAGGGATAGGAGAGATTTATGACTTCACCCAAGAGAGCCCGAAACTCAACTTGTGTGAAGTACGCGTTATACAGCAATATTGGAGATTTAATATGTATGGTGGCCCGATCAATATTGCTGATGCATATAAAATTGTGGCCTTGTAGTGTGACAACTGGCTGACAAGAGTTGGTGAAGAAGTACATGTATCATCAATTGTTGTTTTAGAGCTTGTTTCAAGAGACGGTGTATCATACTGGAAGGAGTGAGAGAGAGAGAGGGGATGAGAAGGGGATGAGGAGAGGGGGATGAGGAGAGGGGGTTGTGGAGGGGAAGGGGGACAGGGGGTGGGATTATGGGGCGGGGCAGGGGACATCAATATTGCTGTTTTAGAGCTATCAAAAGAAGCATGTACCATACTGGGAGAGGCGAGGGTGAGGAGATGACAAAGGTAAAGGTAAAGGAAGAAAGGGGCATGTGGAGGGAGATGTGGAATGGGAGGGGGACAGGGGTTGGCAATATGGGGGGTGGGGCAACTGAACTTTCGTGAACGACAAGAGACCGCAACATTTGAGATTTAATATGTATGGTGGATCAATGTTGGTGATATACTATACATTGTGGCCTTAAAATGTGACAACTGGCTGACAAGAGTTGGTGAAAAAATATGTGTCATTAATATTGTTGTTTTTCTGGGAGGAGAGAGAAAGAGAGGAGATTGGAAGGGAAGCCATGAAGTGTTCCAACACTGTAATCAAGACATGATTGAAGTCAAGGATAGCATTTATTGGCCAAGTTGTTACAAGATGGGAATGACCAAGCTGATTAGAGCTCTGATTGTACCACCTATATATTATAATGGCAGACATTTTTTAACAAGCTCTGACTGCTATATTAAAGTTGGGTGCAGTATTGCCCGGGCACAGAACGTCTATTTGTACCGGTGCTTGGTCAATATTGAAAGGAAGCAGTGCCATCTAGTTCTGATGGAGTATTGGAGGTTGGAAGAGGGAGGGGAGGAGGGGGAATTACGAGAGTGGTAAGAGGAAACGGAGGGAGGGGAGGAAGAGGGAGGGGAGGGAAGGGGGAGGGGAGAGGGAGAGGAAGGGGTAGAGAGGGAGGGAGGGAGGGAGGGAGGGAGGGAGGGAGGGAGGGAGGGAGGGAGAGAGAGAGAGAGAGAGAGAGAGAGAAAGAAATTAAGGAAGAAGAGAAAAAGAAGAGAAGAGATAAGATTGAATGAGAGAGTATCAGAAAGGAGATTGGAGGAGTGGGAAAAAGAAGGAAAACAAAAAGAAAGATTTTTAGACGAGACATGAGGAGAAGGAGACTGAAAAATAGCAGGTGTTCCACTTTCACTTAAAAAAATGAGTTATGATGTTAAAATAGAGGATACGAATTGGAGAATGACAGAGTCTAAATATATCAATGGAGAAGCTTGGAATATAAATAGGTTTGTGTTTTGGGCGAGAGAGACAACAAAAAAGGCTAAGACAGAGAACAGAAAGACAAAGTGAGAGGGGAGAGAAATTGAAAAAACAAAGAGAGAGAGAGAGAGAGAGAGAGAGAGAGAGAGAGAAAGAAAGAGAGAGAGAAAAAGAGGGAAGTTTTGCATCAATTTCATTTTAAATTGTAAAGCATTTCCCCCAAATATCACGTCTGGGATGTGATTATAAGCATCAAGGAATTGGTATGAGATACACACTTAGTATGCATCAAAGGTATTTTGGGTGCATTGTTTTCAGCCGCTTTCAAGATCATGTGCGCTGAATTAAACATGAAACTAACAACAGCTAAAAAGAGAAGACGAAAATAATTTGCTAAATATACTAAAATAGGAATACAGGATGAGGCAAAAATGAAGAAAGAGATTAGAAGAGGAAAGTAGGCTACATGTAGGTGTAAGTGAGAAAACATGAGGAGAGACTACAGGAGAGAGTGAGAAAGAGAGTGAGAGAGAGAGAGAGAGAGAGAGAGAGAGTGTGTGTGTGTGTGTGTGTGTGAGAGAGTGAGAGCAAGAGAGAGAGAGAGAGAGGGAGAGAGAGAAAGGGAGAGAGAGAGAGAGAGGGAGAGAGATAGAGAGAGAAACAGAGAGAGAGAAATTTAAAAAAAAGACCCCCAAAATACAAAATCAGTGAAAGAGGCTAAGAGAGAGAGAGAAAGGGAAGGGGGCAAGGTTTTACCATAACTATATGGACTTGGCAGGGATTATGCAGCTTTTGAGAATTAATCTCAGACCTCTTCCAGCAATAAGAGGTGTGTTTATATTCAAATATGGTTGTGAAGACTTTCAAGAAATCAAGCTTAGGCAATTTCAGTAACCTTATTGAACACTTTTTGAAATTAATCAAACATTCCAATAATAT
Organism: Strongylocentrotus droebachiensis; assembly: GCA_035222895.1. Taxonomy (NCBI): domain Eukaryota; kingdom Metazoa; phylum Echinodermata; class Echinoidea; order Camarodonta; family Strongylocentrotidae; genus Strongylocentrotus; species Strongylocentrotus droebachiensis. The sequence continues at coordinate 133,027 of JAVYIG010002816.1, read as the reverse complement.
GATAAATAGCTTTTAAAGATTACTTAGGAAATACAACAGGGTAGTTGATTTTGTTAAAGTTTAAAGTTGTTTACACAATGAAAAGTGTTTTATGGAATATTTCATGAAAACTACAAAATCAAAGTTGCATCAACTTTTTCCACACATATATCATCTAGAAATCATCTAAAATCCTTCAAAAAATGTGAAAAGGAATACCTTTATGGCATCCAAGACCTTTATCTAAAATTTACAAGGTGTTCTGCATCTTTAATGACATTCTTGAGTAGCTAAAGGGCAACTCTTGTTTTCAATCATTCTCCCACCTTTCTGTCTTCACAAGTTCAAGTTAAAACAACAACAAGTTTTCTCCAGAGTATTTTTGCTTTGGGAAATCTACTAAAGGTCACAAAGTGTACAATGTATTTGATACTTTATAATCCCATGTTTTGTGAGTTTTCTTGTTTTTTGTTTTTTTGTTTTCTGGGGGGAATACAATTAAGGTCCCGCCTTATGAAGACTTGGTATCAATCTCAACTTGTTTGTGTTTGATATAAAATGCAACTATGAAAATAAGAGATAGGAGACTGCAAATTTGCTATTGATTGGAGAACTTACGATTGATTCGGATCAATTCCAACTCTTTATAAGACGGATTTGAATATAGTTTTACCGTAGTCCTATTTTCTACACTAGTTTGATACTCCCTACTGCACATGGATGATGAAGATTATACACCAAGGGTGTATGGAATCAGAGTATACAGAGGGACCCTAATTCATTAGAAAATAAATATAATAACATCATATGATTAAAGGTACTATGTCCCATTTGCAGGCCAAAAAAATGAAAAAGTTAAATTCCAACTGCATTTGAAAGATAATACTAATTTAGAACTTCCCTAAAAAAGGTGGGGCTTGAAAATGTCTTCAAGTGGGAAAATAACGACTATTCGTTGTCAAATCGACTTTAGGGCTATAGAGCTCAAAAGTAATAGTCTTGATTTTCAGACAATTGTACCGAATGGTCATACGTTTTATGCTGCGCAAAGATTCAATCAGTTTAATCTTGGCCATCACAAGAAGTGGGCTATTGATGTAGACAAATTAATGCTCATGGACCCTTTACAACTCTTTTCATGTATGTTATTACCAAAGAAGAAAAAAGCCAGTCAGTCACTCAATAGTGTCTGACAGTGAAGTCTAGCAAGTAAACGGGTTTCCTTGCATAATTTGAATATGAGGACACTGCTAACGTTTAAATTTCACAGATAGGACATATATGACATATTCATAATTCCTGCAAAGTTCTACAGAATTTGAGGTTGGCTGCAAAAGGGACATAGTACCTTTAACCAGTTGACTACCAAATTTTCTCATTCTGTATTATGCAAGCCTAAATATAAGTCTTTAATATAGTTATATTCAATAATATAATATATTTATATTCAATAGTATGATAATATACTTACATTTAATAATATAATAATACCTTACCAGTACATTTAATATATGATAATATAGTCACATTACATTTAATAATATGATAATATATTCACATTAATAATATGGTATATTTACATTTGATAATATACTTACATCTGCTTTGTAATATTTACATAAGGGATAAATTGTTTTAAATGCACCTGCACTTCTTTCATATCTTACAAAGATAGTCATTGTTAGATGCTACTCTCGTTCTACTTTTGTAAGAATGTTTTAACTTTAAACCTACTTCCTCTAATAACAGAATAGTCCAAAAATTGTACAACCACAATAGAGCTATGATCTAATCATCTTAAATATGAGAAGCCATCACTGCCATATCATAATTTCTGTTGCAATTACTGAAAAATAATTAGCTTCCAAGCAAGATCTCAACTCTATTTTAGATTGATTTTTTTCTTCACACAATAGTGCGGTTGTTAGCACAATCTTGTCAATAGCCAAAAATGTCATAAACTGAGGTAAATTTCTTGTACAATGAACACTGCCTATCAAACGTGATTGCCTCTCAAGGAGTTGACAGTCATCAAAATCAGTGTAATGTAAAGGTTCAAATGGATTATTACTTTTGAAAGCCCATGCTGTGACGTCACTGTTAATTTCATAAATAGAAAAAACCATGCTCTTCAAATAACTACAATAATAGAAGAGGGTATTATATTTACATTTATTCTATGCACACTTTTATCAAGATGGACATAAAAGCTAATATACCTCAACCCTACGTGACTCCGGAACCTTTATATCAAAAGATAGCCATCAAAACGACAGGAATCTTTACACGTGGGACTGACGGGCTACTCCAAAGTCCCCCTCTGATGGGCGAATAATGTTTAATTTACGTCCGTATCGCATGGAGCCCTTAGAAAGCAATATCTGAAAAGCAATAGCAACCCACACGATTCTCAAAAAGTGAAAAATCAATACTCACAGGGACCTAGTACGTACGCCCCACATCGTCTTAAATGTCAGATTTTCAGGCGAGATTTTCAGGGAAGTATTATAAATAGCCTTTTTTTTGTGGGATTTTAGCAGGAATGATGTTTAATGGATCTGGGCAAATGACAGGAATCAGAATGACTTTCATTAGATAGGAAGGTGGGTGTAAGTAAGTAGGTCTTACGGTTTTACTATATTCTGTGAATTGTGCATTAAATACCTGAACAATCAGACTGGAAATAAAATGTCATATGAATATTTGTTTGACAAAGTTACCTTACAACTCAACAATTTAACAAGAAATGACAAAAATTACTAAGTAATCTTATTATTTTGCCAATATTTGTTATGAAGAAAGCACTGCGACTCCTGTGCCAGATACATGTATAAGTAATCTAGTATTTCTTAACTATAGTTAAAATAAACAAATAAAACATTACAAAAATAAAAAAGAACCCCCCCAAAAAGAAGAGGAGCTGTAAATGCCAGAAGGGCGTTTTGAACACATTACACAAACAAAAATTTAATTTAATGCCTTTCTGGCTTTCAGTCCTGATATATTCAGCCAAAGATTACATACATGGACCATGTGAAGTATACAGATGAAGATAGCATTATTTTTTCTTCTTATTTGAGATGATGTCTATCATATCTTGGAAAGAAAGGGGGGGGGGGGTATTACATGAGAATATTAGTCACTACTTTAATGTACAAGAATTTTGACCAGACAAGCAGAAAATGGCTCTTGATTTTCTTGGTAATCCAATTCCATCTGTCAAACTTCATTTTGCATGATTCTAGAAGCACTTGAAATCAATCATCTCCTATGTACAGACTTGAAAATGTCTGATGGCCCGCTTAATCAATTGATTGTTATTGCACTTTAAATGTCAATCTAAAACCACTTTCATACATAGGACTTGAGGCTTTAAAGTGCGGACTCAATCCACACTCATCTGCAAAGCATTTCAGAACCGAAAATTGCACCACCCAAATGACCCAATCCAGATTGAAATCTTTACATGGAAGAGTACCGTTTGTTTTCTGATAGTGACATGATGGTGAATGTAGGTAATAATTCGAATTTTTAATTAGTTATGTTTTAATGATACTGTTTGACTGTGTCATCCATAAAGCCTCGCTAAGATGCAACGCGGCAAAAAATGTCACATTTTTTTAAATGATGATGTAGGATATAATCATGTCCACAAAAGGAAGTTTCAATTACAACTGTAAGGTGTACGAGCACACGATGTGGACCCAAACATAGTGAAGATTTCTGGATCATCAGCACTTGACCCACATACACCGAGAGTGTGAAAGAGGCAAACATGTCAGGTTCAGCTTTAATGAATTGCAACCCGCCTTCCCACACCACTCCCCCATCAGGAACGCAGCGGGGTGGAAAATGGGCACCGTTTTGAGCTTGTCCTCTACCAAACGTCTTTGCTTCTTGAAGTGTGAAATTACAGAGCAGCTGGCCGGGGTCCCTCCCGATGAAATCACCTAATGCGATACGACATCCCGCAGTCTCACTTTTGATCTCATAATAAACACATCCTCCATTCTTTGAAAAAATCACAAGAAATGGTATGGATGATGCTGGTTTTCAACATAGTCATGCTCAAAACAAAGGGTACAAGCTAGAGCTCATTTTATTTAAGAGAAGATGTCAACTACAAAATTAAGAAACACTATGAATTTTCATTTTTAATAAGGTATGTTTTAATATAGACTAGATGACTGTGTCATCCATAAAGTCTTGTTCAGATATGATGCAGGAAAACCATGGCGGTTCTTTATGATAATGTAGTGTGTAATATGCTTCACATTTTGTATCTTATAACACAGAGCTCTCTCTCTCCATCCTCTTTTTCTCTCTCTCTCTCTCTCTCTCTCTCCATCTCTCCTTGTTTGACTCTCGATCAAAGATAAATACTAAGTACCGGTAGGCCATTTGCATTTATGAAAGATCATCCCCTGGTGGCTTCGTCTGGAAAAACATACTGATGGTAATTTCCTTCCATGTTTAATAACCTTATGATGAAGTGCCAAAATACACAGATACCCCCATTGCTTGATTTATTTTTACATAAACATATTTGTACAGTTTTACAGAAGATCTCATCTGCTGCAAAACTCAAGAGCAAAATCTCTCTGTGTTCAGGGATACAAGTTAAATCCTTCTGAATTTCAAAAAATATACATGCCAGATAGTTATACAGAAATAAAAAGGCTTGATCCATGCAAACGTGTCAGTATATCCTCTTTTCTCAATAATATTGATTTCATATCATATATGACCTTCTCCTTTGAACAGGTACTTGAATTTTCACTCCACAACAAAAAGCATGTTCTGGTTTTCATTATTTCAGTTTCTTCACAGGTATCAGTATCATGTGAGGTGTTTTTTTGGTATAAAAATACTGTAAACTAAACCCATTATTGGTTTTGTAGCCTGAAATAACACGATTCGTATGTAAGTGTAAGGACGTCCATATGCCACCTTTAATGATTCTTTAATTTTATTAATTGGGTATATAAGGGGAGATAGAGAGATAGAGAGAGAGAGAGAGGGAGAGAGATAAAGCGAGAGAGAAGGGGAAAATAGAGAAGGATATTGGGGGAGATAAGAAGAGATAATGACAAGAGTCTCCTATCAACATCCGCATTTCAATAATATTTTATAATACTAGAGAAAAAGAACAGATAGAAAAAGATGGAGCATGAAAGAGAAAGATAATAAGAGAGACAGAGAGACTGAGATTGACAAAGTTTGAATTCTATTCAATAATGTAGTCTGGGGGGGGGAGTATAATACAGTGATATAGGATGAAAGAAACACAATAATACAGTATTGTAAGCAATATAAGAGAAAGATAGTGGAAAGACAGTGGGAAAGAGAAAGGGGGTTGAAAGAAAATATGGTCAAATTGCTTCATCTCATCCGTCACTGTAAAGGGAAGAGAGAGAAAGAGAGAGATTTTATTTGGAGAAACAGGAAGAAAGAAAGGGGGTTGAATAACGGGCCTCTCATATCAAATCATTTCCTACATTAATGTTCAAGAGAAAAAGAAGAGAGAGAGAGAGAGAGAGAGAGAGAGAGAGAGAGAGGGGGGGAGAGAGAGAGAGAGAGAGGGGGGGGGGAGAGAGGGAGAGAGAGAGGGAGAGAGAGAGAGATGTAGATTGGGAGAGGGTGGAATAGAAAAAGGGGGTTAAATGACAAGTCGCTCATATCACTTCAAATGATGGCCGACCCTCACACTCACTCACCTGATTCAGCAGATAATGTCGTTTCCATGGGAACGGTAGACATTCTTGACGTTGATGTCATTTTCTCTCGGCAAGGGGAAGGTGTCTGAGGCCTGGAATCTGATTTGGAGAAAAGCAGGAGGCGAGAAAAGCATCATCGAGGATGGAAATTTCAGAGAGATAATGACATTAAGAATATCGTTGACCTTGAGAGTCTTTTCCCTTTATTTCCCTTGCCGATGATATGATGCAACATCTCCCAAGGTGCATCGGTCAAACCTCTCATGAAATAGACGACAAGCGAAGATGAATATTTCCTTACCAATTCGATTTGCGGGGAGTGGAATAACAATGGAGAGTGCACGATACGGGCATAATAGTATTACATACGACATGGCTGAATTTAAGCCCACTTTCTTTTGGCCTTTGAACAGAGTGAAGGAAGAGAGATTGAGATGTGATATATAATTCAAATCACCAGTGAGAGTTGATGCAGATGTTTTTCTCAGCATTCAAAATCATTTGCATACCCACATTCAAGATATATATTACTGGGAAGCTATTTGTTATTTGTTTTACATTTTCAGTGGGAATATTTCTTTCCAAAACAAAATCAAGGTTTGCCTCTGACATAACATTCAGTTAGAATGAATTTGTGTCATACATAATACACTTATTGAGAATAACTCAATAACTCAAAAAATGTAGTATCAACCTGATAATAATGAAAGAAAAAAAAATGATAATAATGAAGATACACATTTGGCAAAACATGGACAGAAAGAAAAACTACACTGCAGTTAAATATAGCTACCTAACTACCTGAATACACCTGCAAGCTATACTTTCAGACAGCCCATCATAACCATTATATCATCCTAAGAAAAACAGCAGCATGATATGAGCTGAGCAATTAGACAGAGTAGTTGTATACACCTACCTTATCTGCTACAGGGCAGTGATAAAATGTCTTTATATCCAACCAGTAGAATTCAAGAGAGGAAATGAAAGGCTAGTCGATAAGGACAAGGTTCACGCATCGTATTGAAGTCAAGTTCACAGGGCGTCGTGTGTTCGAGCTCTCAACGTATCACATGTCAACCGTCTCACCCTCGGGGCTCGCGGGCGAAAGATGAGCGACGTCGACGGCAACCGAGGCTTCATCCGACAAGTCTGCCGTTGAATGCTCTCACTGGAGATGCGTGTGTCCAGGGGAAAGCACACTGCCCGCTGTGATTCACGCTAGGTATCTGGGAGAGTGGTGTATATTGGCTTCAATTGTTGAAACTCGGCACACTATTAAGATGTGTGAAGACAGCAACGTTTAGTGCACCATGGAGTCTTCGCTTGGGATGATAATGCTTTTGTCATATCACAATCATGTAGGTCCGGTTCACCACTAGCTCATAATTCAACAAAATCTCTTCCAATTCTTGCTTTCGTAGACATGAAAACATGTCATAACATAATAATTTATGTTGGGTGATCTATTTTAAGATTGTTAGTAATTTTGAAGATAATTACACACATCAGTTGTTCACTTTCTGCTCCTAATCCAACTGACTAATTCCTTCCTTTGATTCTTTCATCCCTTCAGTGCCTCCAAAATATTGCATCTCTGTCAAGCGATTTTCTCATTGGTTTCCACTTGGCTGAGAAACAGTCTTTGAAGAATCGCTCATTGGTTTCCACTTGGCTGAGAAACAGTCTTTGAAGAAAGTTGCTATGGCAACGACTCGCACAAATCTATGCTGTCTTGGCAAAAAGACCAACAAAATTCTCACACATGAAGTAATTGTCTCCCAGGCGGAAAAAGAATGTGAATGTGCTTGAAGCTGTGCTTGTAGATTCTAGCTAAAGAGGTAACCATCCCCTGCTTCTTCTCTCTATTTCCTTCCCTTCCTTTTTCTCAGGAAACAAGTCATCCCCATCCACGGCGATCGCTCTTCCCTCGCTACCCTTTGCCGTGCCAGTTCTGCCTGACAGGTTTACACTGTCATCAAAGTATATATACTCTTAGTGCCCTCCAAACAAATCCTGATGCTGGTACGTGACTCTGCGTCGCAGGGCATGATACTCATCGCCAATGATGCTCTCTATCAAAAATGCAAACGGTGGTGCTCGTAACTCCAGACGCGTTACCTCGCATTCTAATTGCAATCTTCCGTTCCCTCCGATATATACGATGCTATCACGCAACAACTTCCAGTTTCATTCCAGAGGACGATTTCCCTAAGAGCTGGGAGGATGCGTGTTGCCTTCACATAATCTGTCAAAAGAAAATTGGGAAAGAATAAGTGAGGGCAAAATATATCACAAGTGCGCAACCATTACATCAAAATGACAAGAATTTGCTCCATTAGACAGTTGCCTAGGCGATATTTTCAGTGAAAGTTAAATCTTTCTGCACTGCCGGTCTTGCGACATACAAGATTTGATTTCCTTGCTGGATGGTATTTAAAAGAAAATGCTATATATAACTTGAGACACTGCTCGAGACACTCTGAAGCACTGTAGAACACGTATGTATTACCTGGGTCTGTCTCAAACATGCCAAGATCTGACATTTCTTTGTTCAATCACATATTTAGTTTAATGATCCTTCTATTCTCTAAAGATGAAATGGTGTGAAGGATTCAAAGAAGTGACGTCAAAGGAAACGTGTAACCAGCAAGCCCATAATCCTCTTTGTCGTTATGAGGGATTTCTTTGTTATGAAAGCGTTTTTGTCCAAACCTTTTTTTCTCTCAATTTCTAATTGATGGCTAAAAATATGAAATACATCAAGACATAAATTGGTGGCTAATAGAAATGAATACATGCTAAATGAGAAAACTTTTTACATAAATAAAGTAAATGGAACTCATGCATCCTTCTATGAGGTTAAATATCTCTAAGGTTATTTTTCCATTTTAAATTTACTGCACTCGTTCGTTTTTTATGTCAATAATTTTAAGTTGTATAATAATAATAATAATAATAATAATACTCAGTTTTTATATAGCGTTTATTACAATCACTAAGCGCTTCCAAACTTGGAGATTCTTTTTTTTTAAATTGCATGATGGCTGCAAAAAAATCATCAGATCAATTACAAGTGGCCAGGTTAAGAATTAAATTGTGCTCATCATTATTATCATGATTTTCATTATTATCATCGTCATCATCATCATCATCATCATCATCATCATCATCATCATCTTCATCATTATTCTATTTAAAAGTTAATACTTTAGTAAATGCATTTCTGATTTTAACAAAGTCCTCTTTAATAGAAGCTAATAAAAGTGAGGGAAAAAAAGAAGAGGAATGAAACATTGAATTTCCACCTTTGATTCTTACCACTGGAAAAAAAATGGCTTAAAGCCGTTAAGTATCATGCAAATCTTCTTTTCAGAGAAAGCTATCTGTAAGTTGGATCTGCTTGGGGGTTGTAAATTTGTGATTATTTTGTCACATTTGAAAGGTCACTATCGCTGAAGGGCATCTCCTTTCTTCAGACACTTCATCATAGAATGTCATGGCTGAGCGCCTAAATTTTTGCAAATTGTTGTTTACATCATGTTAGGTTCTGTTTTAAAATGATAACCGCAATAAAGGTCTTATTGGCTAGATGTCTGTTTATTCCTGTTTTGGTATGTTTAAAAAAAAATTGTTGGTAAAGCAAAGGATCAATGTTAAGTTAAGTGTATTTTCTTCTTATAATTCAGTGTCATCCTCTCTCTTTTTCCATCTTGGGTTTTTGATATTTTCTTTGAAGTGAATCATTCTACTATTTTCTGTTTTTTGTAGTTCTTTTGTTTAATTTTAAAATCATATTGTTGTTTCTCCATGTCTTCCTCTCTACTGTTTATTAGCAACATCCCCCAGCTCTCCTACTCCCCTCCCTCTCTCTCTCTTCCTTATATCCCCTTTTGCTTTCTCTCCTTTTCTTTCATTTCTCTCTCGACCCCTCTCTTTTTTCTCTGTCATCCTTTCAATCTCTCTCTTTGCCCCTCTCCCCCCCCCCCCTCTCTCTCTCTCTTCCTCATTCTCACTGTGTATAAATGAAAAGCAATTTCAATTCTATAAAAACTTGCTTTAATCACCAATATAACGCCCCATTCAACACGGTTCATGTTTCATGCATACCTCCAACATAACATATGCCCAAACCTTCTTGCCCCATCCCAACTCTCTGAAAGAATGCTCCGAGAACTGGTTCAATAATGACATGCCTTCAATCAGAGGATAATGCACACACAAGTACCCTAAGAAACAAACACATTTTTTTTAGTAGCTCCGACCCATATTCTCAGGGCATGGGCCACGACGCCACGAGAACGAGAACGAGATGGGGAACGAGGGAATGGGATGGGGAAAGAGGGAACGAAGTGTGGAATGAGGGAACGTGTCAGACAGAGGAAAGCTCTTGAGGAACATATCACAAGTGCTTAGGTTTGGGAGGTATGATCCACTAATAAGCGTGTCTATGTTTGGGATGTAGTAGTCACAACTGCTCTCTAAACAACAGTAAAAGCGACTCGTGAGTAGTATTATTTTAAATACTCTTGCAAACATTCATACAGCTAGAAGATTAAATATGATTATTGGGGTTATTTTATGTCTTATAACTTAACTTTCTTCAATAATAATAACAATGATAATAATATTTACACTTATTACCCTGGTTGTAGCCGAGCTGCCAAAGTAACTAGCGCTCAAGCATATCAGGTACTCATTTACACCTGGGTGGAGAGTGGCAAATGTAGATTAACGTCTTGCCAAAGGACACTAGTGCTGCGAGGGGGGGGACTTGAACCCTATACCTTGCGATCTGCAGTCGGGTGACTTATCCACTAGACCACAACACCTCTACATAAGTCTCCTTTATATGAATGCGTTGTACCTGTAACAGAATGCTCCTACATAATCCACATTTGAGCAAGATGTGTAGCTTCTTCCATTAAACATGGCTGACTGAGCCCACCATCACACTTGTCTTACTCAAACTCACGAGAAAGGAGAAATAATCAACATCCTCACTTTCAAGTGACAGGGTGTGGCTAATCGCATCTGAAAACAAATTATTTCCAGAGTCTAAACGCCATCTTCATCAGAATAAATATATAAGTGCTTATCTCCATGATAAATGGGTGTGGAGACATTGTGGAGCTCATTTCTTGACACTCTTTTCATTTCAAGTAAACTCCTTTTTAGAAATAAATAATGTACTACATAATGTACTACATTTTTATCCTGTTCAGGACCATGATGTAAAACAGATTTTGTATCTACAATGTATATCTGATTCTTGTTATCCTGAATAAATATATTTCAATTATAAGCGAGAGAGAGAGAGAGATAGAGAGATGATAAGATGATGTGTATTAGATGGTGATTTCTTTTTTCCGTGATATTTTAATGGGTTATTATTCAATATCAAATGAGTCATTCCATTTTATGTGTATCTGCATTACTAATAAATTTGGTGACAAGTCGTACATTGTATGTTACAGTCTCTGGAAGGCACCAGCTAGCATGGAGGGGGCATTACATTCAACTATATTCAAAAGGAAATTTAACTACTTTAAAAGAATACAGAACAATCAAAACAGCAGACTGGTGAAAGACAGAATTAAATCTGACAAAAAATGAGGAAGTTATGAATTTAAACAAGTTGCAATCACTATAGGTATGGGTACTTCAAATCGGGTGAATCAGTAATGTCACTGTGATGAATTGCTAGACTATACTATCCCATTTGTTTCAACAAACAAAATTACTAAAATTTCAATATTTCTACTGTTGAAAACAAAATTAGTTATCTAATGAATATAATAGAGTGGCAGAAACAGTATGTTTTAAAATCAGTATTTGTGTGAAACCTTCTAAATTGTGCCCCTTTAATAGTACAAACACTAGGGAAGTTCTGCTACTGACATTCATGGAAAGGCTGGGGATACACGTGTGACTGCACTCTGCTAAATTGGGGTATCATGGGAGATAAAGATAGATTAGAGATGGAGATAGAAGATAATCCCTAAATTGAGCTCCATCTCGCATACTCCAGTCAGTCAGAGAGTCTGTGTTGAACTTGATACCTCACCAGGTGAACTTAGAACATAGAATAATGTGTTACTCCTTTTCTCTGCTAAAATTTATGTCTTCCATATAATGTAAACCTCTTATAATGTGTCCGTCTTTCTGTCTGTTTGTGCTTCCGTCTGTCTGTCTGTGTGTGTGTGTGTGTCTCTCTCTCTCTCTTATTTAATCTTTCCTGACCATTTCTCTTGGTATATAAATGTTGTTGTCAACTTTTTGATTCTGTACCTCTCTACCTGTCTTTCCCTCCTCTCAATTCCATGTCTTGTCTTTATTAAAACCATTTTCTCTAACTGTGCCACTCCTCTCTTTCTGTCTCTGTTTCTCTCTCTCTCTCTACAAACGCTTTCTCAGTCTTTCTCTTTTTAACTAACCCCTCTCCTTCTCTCCTCCTCTCTCTCTCTCTCTCTCTCTCTCTTGCGCTCTCACTGTCACTCTAACATTATACTGACCCTGTCCAACTTCATGGTAATAAGATAACTAACAAACACATGGGTATAGATGTCTCAAGACAACATGACAGTTCTGCATGACTAAACATGGTATCCTGAACATGCATACATGAATGTCTATATGAGATATGAACTCACTACCAGAATATCTCTTGGTCCACCTACCTAATTCTCTCCGCTCTCTCTCTCTCTCTCTCTCTCTCTCTCTCTGTCTCTCTCTGTCTCTCTCTCATTACTCTTTAATTCTCTCCTGTAGTAACTCATGTTTTTTCATTTACACCTCCTGTACATGTAGCCTACTTTCCTTTTCTAATATCTTTTTTTTCCCCTCATCCAGTATTTCTGTTGTATTATATTTAGCAAATTATTTTCTTCTTCTCTTTTTAACTTTTTAACTCATCATCATCATCATCATCATGATCATCATCATCATTATTATTGCATTTAAAAGGTTTAACTGTGGTTAATTTTATATTTAATTCAACGCACATAATCTTGAAAGCGGCTGAAAACACTGCACCGAAAAATACCTTTGATGCATACAAAGTGTTTATCTCATACAAATTCCTTGATGCTTATAATCACATTCCAGACGTGATATTTGGAGGAATGTTTCTCTTTCTCTCTCTCTCTCTCTCTCCATCTCTCTCTGTCTCTCAATCTAACATTATTCCAACCATGCAAACTTTATCAAACTTTATAGTAGATTACTTACAAACAGGTGGGAAGGAGTGCCTCTTGACAGCATGCAAGTTCTGCATGACTGAACTTGGTATCATAAACATGTAAAGCCATCCCCAGAATCTATCTGAAATTATCTCCCTACATCCCTTCATTTTTCCCCCTCCCCCCTCTTGCTCTATACCTTCCATTTATATATCCTTCCTCAGGCCCTCTTTCTTTTTCTCTTGATCAATCGGTAGTATTCATAACACTTTACTCCCATCTCTCTATGTCTTCCCCTCTCTCCTCTTCCACTTACCCTTTTTATTTTATTTCTTTTCTTTGTTCTTGTTTTCTTCTTCTTCTCCTTCTCATCCTTCTTGTTTCTCTTGTTCTTCTTCCTTTTCATCTTCTCACCCTCTCTCCCGGTCCCTCCTCATGGTATATAAGAAGACCAAAAGTGGGTATAGATATCTCAAGAACACATCACAGTTCTGCTTGGCTGCACATGGTATCCTACACAGGCATATTATGTCTAAATTCGTTCTCATCCATGTCCCTCCCTTTATCCTCTTCACCCACTCTATATATTTAATTCTGTATATTCCTCCTCCTCCTCTTTTTTCCCCCTCTTTTTCTTTCTTTCCCTCCTCTTCCTTTATTTTTCTTCTTCTTTTACTCTTGCTCTCACTCTTATTCTTTTTGTCTTCCTTCTCCCTATATCTCTCTCATGATAAGAAGATCACTTACAAACAAGTGGGTATAGATGTCCCAAGACAACATGGTAGTTCTGCTTGGCTGCACATGCTATTCCAAACAGGCATATGTCTACATGAGATATGAACTCCCCATCACCCCCATAAATTCATTTTCATCCATGTCCCTCCCTCTATCCTCTTCTCCCACTATATAATTCTTTCTTTTTCCCCTTCTCCTCTTTTTCCCCTCTTTTTATTTCTTTTCCTCCTCTTTCTTTATTTTCAGGTGGGCTGTATCTAATACAGACCACCTTATATTTTTGTTAAAATTGCCTTTATTTATTTATTATTATTTATTTATTTTTCTTATTTTGACCCACTTTTTTGTTAGCAAGATAACTTTGAAATGGTTCAATCAAATGCTTTGATATTTGGCACACATATGTATGAGCATATGGACAAGACACGGTGAGGTTTTTAACCTTGACCTTGACTGATGACGTCATCTAGGCGCCATTTTGTGAAATTTTCTGAAAATAAACTCTTGATCATATCTTCATAACCAAAAACAATTTCTCATTCATATTTATCATGATCAAGGTCAATATCCGTCCGGTCAATTTCAGGCCAAAAAACGCGCGCGTGCGCGTACGTCCGCGCGTCAATGCGCGCGCAAATTTTCAAAATGCTCAAAATCGTCTCAAAATTATTTTGCATACGTTTCAGGTCATTTTAAGCATTTTATAAAAAATCGCGCGTACGAGCATGCGCGCGCGTTTTCGCGCGTAACACCATTACAAAACATAGAATCGCCATTTTTTTTTCTTTCATGATATTTCTCATATTTTTTCAAGGAATTTGATTCCATGTTTATCTGTTTATGACCATTATTAACAAGATGAGCGTAAATTCAAGATAAATGTCAGTGCGCGCGAGGTCTTTTAATACATAGCATATATGGGCAAAAACATGCCTATACAAAATCCGTTATAGCTCTTTGGAATGCACCGGGATCCTCAATTTTTTTCATATTAAGATAGAGTATGAGTCGGAAATATGATTCCATGTCTCATTTGGCCATTAAGTGTATCGTGACATCATCACAATGGCCTTGGAACTCAAAATACGAATTTGCATATTATGACGTCAGCATATTTATGTAAAATTGATTGTATCTCTGTAAATATTGATCAATTTTCTTCAAAATTTCGATATGTTGTAGCTAAGACAATTCTTTACAAGCGCAGTAATAACCATTTTTCATTTTTATGACGTCATCATAGTGAAAATTTTGATTAAAGGCCTCATGTCAAAAACTTCATAATTTGCGTGTTATGCCTATAGAAGGTGAATTTAGTTCACGTTATGAATCTACATGATATTTTCTTTTAAGAATTTGTAAGCAGTATGTCGCTTATTTTTGCTCTATTTTGTCTCAAATGTTAGTTGACCAGCCCACCTATACTTGTTCCAAACAAGTATTATATGTCTAGTTATTTATTTATTTTTCTTAATTCTCGCCACTTTTTTGTTAGCAAGATAACTTGAAAATGGTTGAATGAAATACCTTGAAATTTGGCACACATATGTATAGGCATATGGAGAAAACACAGTAAGGTTTTCAACCTTGACCTTGACTGATGACGTCATCTAGGCGCCATTTTGTGAAATTTTCTGAAAATAAACTCATGATCATATCTTCCTAACCGAAAGGTATTTCTCATTCATATGTATTATGATCAAGGTCAATATCAGTCCAGTCAATTTCAGGTCAAAAAACGCGGGCGTGCGCGTACGTCCGCGCGTCAATGCGCGCGCAAAATTTTTAAATGCTCAAAATCGTCTCAAATTTATTTTGCATACGTTTCAGGTCATTTTAAGCATTTTATAAAAAATCGCGCGTAAGAGCATGCGCGCGCGTTTTCGCGCGTAACACCATTAAAAAACATAGAATCGCCATTTTTTTTTCTTTCATGATATTTCTCATATTTTTTCAAGGAATTTGATTCCATGTTTATCTCTTTATGACCATTATTAACAAGATGAGCGTAAATTCAAGATAAATGTCAGTGCGCGCGAGGTCTTTTAATACATAGCATATATGGGCAAAAACATGCCTATACAAAATCCGTTATAGCTCTTTGGAATGTACCGGGATCCTCAATTTTTTTTCATATTAAGATAGAGTATGAGTCGGAAATATGATTCCATGTCTCATTTGGCCATTAAGTGTATCGTGACATCATCACAATGGCCTTGGAACTCAAAATACGAATTTGCATATTATGACGTCAGCATATTTATGTAAAATTTATTGTATCTCTGTAATTATTGATCAATTTTCTTTAAAATTTCGATATGTTGTAGCTAAGACAATTCTCTACAAGCGCAGTAATAACCTCTTTTCATTTTGATGACGTCATCATAGTGAAAATTTTGATTAAAGGCCTCATGTAAAAAACTTCATAATTTGCGTGTTATGCCTATAGAAGTTGAATTTAGTTCACGTTATGAATCTACATGATATTGTTTTTTAAGAATTTGTAAGCAGTATGTCGCTTATTTTTGCTCTATTTTGTCTCAAATTTTAGTTGACCAGCCCACCTATACTTGTTCCAAACAAGTATTATATGTCTAGTTTCTTCTTCTTTTCTTCTTTCTCATCTTCTTTCTCTTCATTTTCTTACTCATTCTCTTACTCTTGCTCTCACTCTTCTTCTTTTTGTTTCCCCTCTCCCTATATCTCTCTCGTGGTAAGAAGATCACTTACAAACAAGTGGGTATAGATGTCCCAAGACAACATGGCAGCTCTGCTTGGCTGCACATGCTATTCCAAACAGGCATATGTCTACATGAGATATGAACTCTCCTCAACCTCCACCGCACTTCCGTCTCCTCAGCTTACCAAGCTCATGAGTGATGTGATCTTTATGCTACATCTAATACATGGAAAGACTGTACAGAGAGCCAATAGCATAACATAGATCTACCTACAGAATTTGTTTTTAAAAATTCAGGGGGGGGGGGAGGGCGTCGGTATCATTTTTACAAGCTTGTGGAATGGGAGAAAACAAGGCCATATTGGATGTGGCAGGAGTTATGTTCTAGTTATGTCACCTTCAAACTCGCCTTTACTTTCACTCTACCTACCCCATCCCCTCTTGTTTTTGCCATTTGATATATGGTATGGGACAAGTGCCCCTCATTCTCTTCCTTCTGCCCCCCCCCTCCCAAGGCAATGTTGTAAGTGCTTGTAACATACAGTCAAGAGATAGCTTGCTTACAGGTCATTAGTAATGTATGATATGGAAAGGTCAAGCATGAGGGATTGATACATATGCATTGATCAGCGGCTGCAAACTTCCCCCGGCTTTGATTACTTCTTTCTTCTTGTTTTTCATTTTTCTCTTGGGGGGGGGGGGGGGGGGGGGGAGCGTGGGCAGCCTGTTGGCACTTGGTCATGAATTCATTGACCTATAGATAAGAAGAGTAAATTCGCAAGCAAAAGAGCAAATTCACAAGTCTCGGTTTCAACTTCCAATCCCCAAGGTTGTTCGCTCTCTACACATGAAATATTGATACAGCTCAGGATCCAGTCACGTCATCAGTCAAAGCTCAGTGCCTCCATCATGGTTAACCCTTCAGACACATTCACATATGATGCGCTTAAACCCAGCGCTCCTTTTATAATAGTAGAAGCGGAATTGTGCTTCGCATTGCTATATCTCATAGCACAGAGAAAGAGAGTAAAAATTAAAAAATATTTTCCTTCCCAAATGCTTCACATTTCTTTCTCCTATAGCAGAAAGTTGGTGAGTATGTGTAATACATTTTTCATCCCTAATGGCATTAATTTACATATATATATATATGTTGTATAACAAAAACATGTCATGCAGCAGTAAAAATGCCACAATTCCTCTACATTATATGTCAATAAGTCATTTACTGTGCTACCTGGTTCAAAGACCTTTGTAAAAGAGTCTGCAAGACTTATTTCTCAATTTGGTTCTTTAATTAAGCATTAATTTCTATTAAAACTTTTTTCTAAGAAATTCAAGTGAAATTCATTAAAATTGATAGATATATGTGACCCGGCACCACAAAACCAACAAAAAGTCGCAACCAGCGATTCTCCGTAATCAGCTAAAATGTCAATGTAGGTGAAAAAAATAGATTTTTGTTTTTTTGCATTTTCTGAAAGAGTGGTCTTTTCTGTACCTAGTATCAAAATTTGGAAGTCTAAAACATAGTAGAAGGTGTGTTTTAAACGGTTTTTCTAGACCAGTTTTTTTCGCACAGCCTTCGGTCTCTTCCAAAATTTGATCACTTTTCCCGAGCGAAATTATCGTAGTCCGGAAATGGTCGGTCGTTGCTAACGGGTCGTGCTACGCGGGCTGTGATTGGTCCGTTATAAGTGTTATGTAAGGGGGAACAAAAAGACTCCGGGTCCACCATGAATAGGCATTGTCTAGTGCAGGTGTCTCGGCACTATGTTGCAGTTGACTTAATCTGTCCAATTACAACTCTATACATTTTCTTTTGAAAGACTTAAGTCCACACATTGAAACCTCAGAAACATAATGAACAGACTATGTTTGACCATCAGGCCAAATTTCAGCCTAATCTGAAAATCTCTTCATAGTGGTTGCTATGGCCTTTTGATTCACCCTTCTATTGATTTCCCTGTGGTTTGCTTGCTCCGCATGCTTGAATAGCCCCAAACTTTAAAGCTCTCTTTCTCACAATTTAATACCAGTAACATCCCTCACAAGCTATTTTCATTCACTAAATTGAAAGGGTTAGGAAGCTTCAATTTGGACAAGTAATATACCATTTTAATGAGGAGAACTTCTTCTTTCATAATCAGATGAAATCAGGAAAATAATTTTTTGCGACTTTTTGGTGGTTTTGTGGTGCCGGGTCACATATACTCTTTTTAGTTGAAACATGATTAATCTAAGCAAAATTTGAATTTAATCAGGCTATGCATGCTTAATTCATGACATATCATATTTGCCTTACTTCAAATCAGTTCAATATGGTTTTGCTAATAGGAAAAAGTAAACTTTTAATCTTTAAGTTCCTTATGTTCAGCTTGGAAAGCGGATAAGACGCATACAACCTCTCTAGATGCAGATGAAGGTCGTTACTCACACTCACACGGAGATTAAAGTATGAATTATCATCATTTTACCCCATGAGGCCAGTCCCTAGACATGCTAAATATTGATAGGGTATTGGATGAATTGATAATACTCTTGTTATCCATGGAACAGCTTCGTGGATGTCAGGGTTCACGAAAGCTGAGATATAATATAGCTCCCAACCCCCTCCCCAATTGTAAAGCCATTGACCTTTTTTGCAATGTATACCTATTTTCTCTTTGATTTTGTCATGTCACTCTCACCCCCTCTCTCTCCCCCTTTTTCTATCCCACCTCTCTCTCCTCCTTACTTTCTCTATTCCCCACCACTCTTTCTCTCCATCTCCCCTCACTCTTTCTCTCACTGTCTAATTTTCCCTGGTTTCCTTTCTCTCTCCCTCTCTACACAAGATCTCTTTCAATATCTCTTTTCATCTTCTCTCACCATCTGAACCTCTCCTTCTTTCATTCCCCTCTATTTTACTCTCAGTTCTTGCTCATATGCACCTTCTATCACAATCTTTTATGTTTTGTTATCTTTCCACTCAATCTTGTCCCAATTTAATAATCTTATACAGCTTCCCTCTCACCAACTCAGTTTCTAAATTCTGTACATTTTCCTCTTTTTTAAAAATGAAACAAATTCATTCCAATATACTATTTTGGTCCACAATCTATCTCTGCGGTAACCATAATAGGCCATAATTAACCATAATTAACCACTATCACTTTAGCTATCAGAGCAAACTGACAGAAGACACGCAGTGCAAACTATAATTTTCAGGGAATAAAATATCAGAGTATCCGGCAACCACTCTTCCCTTTGAGAGGGAATTTTCATGTATGTCTTTATTTGCTGCTCTGAAACCTTATACTGCCACACAATTTGGAGCATGCACTCAAATGTCTTATCTGACATGACAAAAGTATACTGCTGCATGTAATTCCGTCAGTCGACCAAAGAGAGAAGAATAGATCGAGGAGAGCGTTTTACAATCGCCCACAGATGGCAGTGTGAACCAAGCTGGTGTGAAGTAGGTGTCAGAATGCACCAAGAGATTTGTAAAGGATATACAGTAAACAACTGAATTATTCACACCTCTTGTACATTTAATGCTTTTGTTTTTCGTACCTCAAGAATGAAAGGTGGACTGCTTGAATTATGACCTTAATTTGTTGTATACTTTTTAGATCTAAACTTTCATATGTCACCTTCTCAAGAAACATAAATTGGGACAAATCAATTTTTCTCTTACTTAAAAAATGACAAACCGTGCTAAGGGTTTGAATAATTTACCTGTGTTATCCGTATGTGAAAGAGCCCCTGAGTCTGAATCAGTGTACTGAAAATGTTCTACTAATTTGAACTCTCTAGTTTTCATGAAAAGAATGATAACAAGACTCTTCACTATTATCTTCCATCTAGAAAATAATTATCTAGAAAATAATAAAGGGGGAATGTACACCACCGGTTCTCATACCGAGAGAGAGAGAATAGTGCAGCAGTTATATAATTGTCCAAGAAATAGTACAGTGAACTATACTGCAATACCAATTCTAGAAAGGGAATATATATTCTAGGTGTCTCTTGTGAGGTGTTAGCATGCACGCTAAGAGAATTGTAAGGGCTCCTTCTCAAATGCTGCAATGAATCGTAGTGTTATTTTTAAAGCGTGTATATGATTAGCAACTGAGCGCAACAGAATTCCTACATATACCCTTTTGAAGTGTTCACACTTATGTCATGGAAAAAACACCATGGTTTAGCATTGCATATCTGAACCAAGCTTTAATAGAAACAAGAGCTCCTTGGTCGTGATAGGGGTACTAATATATCCTGCAAGTTTGAGTTTTCCAGGTTTTATATGAAAAGACAGGTACGTGCAAGAAATCTTCAGCAATCCTTCTTGTACAAAAAGTGTTTCTCTTCAAAATTTATCAAAATAAAAAAATGCTGCACTACACATCAAATTCTATCATTCAACCATAGAGAGAGAGAGAGAGAGAGAAGTGCATATACCGGTAATCATTTACTACGTGCAGTTTGAACAATGCTGGTAAAAATCCAGAATTTAAAGTATTGTAGCTCTCCTTTATAAGGTGTCGGAGAGGTGTGTGAGAGATTTGTAAAGGATACATGTGAAAGGGCTTCTGAGCGTGATCAGTATATTAATTTTTTCTGCAAGTTTCAATGACCTAGATTCGGTGAGTGTCTAAAAAATACTTGCATGTGCAAGAATCAATAGAGGTCTTTCTTCTAGAAAATATGTCTTGAAAATTGATCACATTGTAAAAGTACCAAACATTTTCCGCAAGTTTGCACTACGGTACCTCAATTTGATGAGTGTCTAAAAAACTACTTGCATGTGTAAGAATCAATAGAGGTCTTTCTTCTAGAAAATATTTGCCTTGAAGATTTATCACACATCAAAACTGGTACAATGTAAATTCTCCCTTTCAACCAAAGAAAGAGAGAGAAATAAAGAGCGGTTAAAAAAATCATGAACTAAGTGAAGGGTGTGAGCTTTGCTGGATCATTTTTTGAGGAATTGTCCCTTGTGAGGTATCAGCGCGTGCACCAAGCGATGTTTGTAAATGTGAAAGAGCTCCCAAGCCGTGATCGATGTACTAAAATATTCTACAAGTTTGGAGTTACTAGTCTTCATGAAGTACCCAAGACAGTCTTTTATGTACAAAAAGTGTTATCAAACTTTCTTTGAGAAAATGTTTTTCTAAAGTGATTTTTTGAAGATTTATCACCTTGAAAAAGTGGCACACTGCAAATTCTCTCTTTGAATCTAGAATCTAGCTCTACCTAGAGTGGTGTCACAATGCACTAAGACATTTGTAAACGATACATGTGAAAGAGCTTCTGAGCATGATCAGTGTACTAAAATGCTTTGCAAGTATGAATTTTCTAGCTTTCATGCTTGTTTTTGGTTTATTTTTGTCATAATTTTCTTGTATATGATATTTCATTTCATTGGTGTGTTTCATATGTTTTGTGACATCTTATACTTCTTAAGACCAATAAAATATATAAAAATGCTGCATTTTTAACAGCAAAACTGACCCAATTCCATACAGCTTTTCATCATGTAAATCTAATTTGGAACCCCAAAAGAGAATCGGCCATAATATGCAAATCCTTCTTAGCCCCTAACAAATAAATGCTTCATTTATTTTACAGCAAAACTGACCTCCATGCCATGTGAATATATTCATCCCCTCTGGAAGAAAATCTCTTCCACTAAAATGCTCCTCTTCATTGCCAAATTTACATCTCTATTTTTTTAAACAGAAAACCCAACCTTATTCCATACTGCCTTCCACTATTATGCATTACAATCAGAAGACTATATCCTAAATCAACATAAATTATGCAAGTCTATCCTGATAATCCTGGCAATTTACATACATCTGTTCAGAGCCAGAAGAATGTTAACTCTGTGCTAAATTATTCAAGTTAACATCCTTCTGGCTCTAAAAAGATATCATTGTTGATATTTTGATACAGATAGTTCACCGTCATTGCATAAAGCTTTTCTCCATGGAAATTTATTCATTACCTTTGAACGCAATTATCATATCAGATGATATCTAGACCAGAGGTATAATGTATCTACTGATTGAAAAGATAAAAAAGAAAATCATAATTCCATCCACTTGGCTTACAAGATAGGTCAATCTGATTGCATAT
The DNA here is from genome assembly GCA_035222895.1 of Strongylocentrotus droebachiensis. Taxonomy (NCBI): domain Eukaryota; kingdom Metazoa; phylum Echinodermata; class Echinoidea; order Camarodonta; family Strongylocentrotidae; genus Strongylocentrotus; species Strongylocentrotus droebachiensis. Next base: position 110,609 of record JAVYIG010002816.1, on the reverse strand, counting down.
GATTATATCATAAGCCTGGTACAGCAGATATTTTACTTCCACAATACTCTTTTTTGTCCCCTTTTTCTTTTTAGATGAGCAGGAATGTGTCTAAGAAAGAGATAGATGGAGATATATAGAGAGAGAGAGAGAGAGAAAGAGAAAGACAGAGGGAAAGAGTTTGGGGTTCTTTTCAGCTAAACGTTTATGAAGCAAATTACATGCAACTGATGTTTTGTAAAGCTTGTGCTGATAGAAAATGTGAGAAGTGTATTTTACAAAACATTAGGCCTATTTTTAAAGTATTATTTTATAGACATTAATGGACAGATTAATAGTCATGCTTTCCCTTTTGAAGTAGTTCATTAAGATGAAATGGGCAGGACCAGGTGGGAGGGGGGTGGTTCACATTCATTCTTCATAGGTCCATTAGAGATTATAATTATATATTATAACCTGAATAAATTTCATTTTCTATTATTACCGGTAACATTTCAAATTGGCAGGGCTCTTGACAGACCAATTGACATTATATCCATCATCTAAAAAACGGTGCAGAAAATGTAGTTAATGGAATTTGGTCCAAATAAAACAGCCATACTTCATGTTGACTCAGAAGAAGAAAGCAATTAAGGTACCTCAAATCGACATCACATCAATACAAGCTGACATGTTCTGTAATGATATACCTATTCAAGTACCATTATAAAGAGATTCAGAACAAACAACATGAGTTGTTAAGAAATGGTTGTAAAAAAATGGACATGCCAATTTTCGGATCGATGGTAGAGCGAGGAAAAGATGAGAGGCTGCATATACAATGGTTGAGCGTCCTCGCACAAAAACCAAACACTTGGCACGTTTTGAGATCACGTTCATCATCAATTTTGAGGCCAGTTGTTTTTTCTTCTGTTTTTCACTTACCAATCATCTCACTTGAAGTATCTCTACCCCTCTCCTCTCCTCTTCTCTCCCTGCCTTCCTTCCTCCCTCCCCTCCTCTCTCTCTCTCTCTCTCTCTCTCTCTCTCTCTCTCTCTCAGCTCTCTCTCCTTCCTACTCTTTCTATTCCTCCTTCTCTACCTCTCCCTGTGTTCACATGATCTCCTTCTCCGTGTCACTCTTGTATCTCTCATTGTCTGATTGTCCCTTCCTTTGCTGTTTCCTCTGTTTCCCTTGGTTGTTGCCTAGTACCTCTCTTCCTCTGTCTGTCTGCCACTATATATATATGCTCCTCCCTCCCTCGTCTCTCTCTCTCTCTCTCTCTCTCCCCTCCCCTCCCCCTCTCTTTCTCAGACACACACACACATACATCCACCTATTTTATATCATTTAAATTTTATTGTTTTATATAATCTACTGCAATTGGATCCACTTTTATTATACCATTTCTTTCCACCAGCTTCCCATTCTTCTCTCTATTGCTGGTTACAAGCAGTATGTACGTGAAGATTCTGGTGATGGTGATGGTGACTGATTTGTTCTACTCCTGGCTGGTCTGATGCTATGTGATTGATTATAAACATAATGTATTTGTCTTTCTTTAAAAGAAAGATCTAGTATACCTGGTGACAGCCAACTTGTTTGTTTAATTGTCACTATTCTTCACCCATGCATGCTTGCCTGCCTCCCATTTTCTCTCTCTCTCTCTCTCTCTCCCTTTCTCTCTGTCTCTCTCCCTTTCTCTCTCTATCTCTCTCTTTCTCTATTACTCGCTGTACTCAATCACTCTCTTTCTATTTCACCCTCTCTCTCTCTCCCCTTTTAACCTCTCTCTCTCTCCCCTTTTAACCTCTCTCTCTCTCTCACACACACACACTCACTCACCCTATATCTGCCTCTCTCTCTCTCTCTATCTCTCTCTGATACCACCAGCTACGTATCATTCCTTCATATCAAGTTGAATTTGGCTACACAACTAATATCAAAGACCTTGTGTGCATTTTTATTTCTTCCTAAAAATATATGAGAGGAAGGTGGAAGTGCAGAGTTCAGAGTGAAAGAAAGGGCGAGAGAGGGGAAATGAAAACGGAGACAGAGAGACAGGCGGAGACACAGAGAGAGACAGAGAAAGAGACAGAGAGAGAGAGGGGAGGGGGATGGAAAAAGAGACAGGGAAAAGGGGTGGATAAGAAGAGAGCAGGAAGAGAGGGGGTTGAGGAAAAAGAGATAGAAGAAAGAGAATTCTTTAATGATATGTTAAACAGTGAGAGAGAGAGAGAGAGGAAGAGAGAGATACGGAGAGAGAGAAAGAGAGAGAGAGAGAGAGAGAGAGATAGAGAGGAGGGGGAGGGGGGGATTCAATCTCCCAATCTCCCAATATAGCAGACTATATCCTGGGTGAGTTTATAATATCCCTCTCGCCACGAGAGATGATTGCTTTCATAATTCAAATCGATAGCAATCACCGGTAATTACACACCGCCTGCTGCAAAAATAGTACAGGGGATAGACTCCTACACCTGCAAACCACTATGGAAATACCAAACTTGACCCCCTCCCCCTGTTCAGCGTATCGTAGTTCAGCGTATTGCTATTAAGATTATCTTGCAGCTATACGATAAGTGTTATTCTCTTCTAGCCTAAACATAGTGTCAAGAACCATCAACGCATAGGGACATGCTATCCTGTAATGTGTTATGCGCTATAAAAAAAAGTATTATTATCATTATTATTATCAGCAAATGAAATGATGTGTATAGCAAAACATATACAGTGTGAGTCAAAAAAAACTTTACACCTAGAAAAATGCTAATAATTTTAAGAATCATTTATGAAAAGTAAATTATTATACACTATATGAAAGAGTGTTTCATCCCAAATCGTTTGGTACCATTTTGGGTGGTATGTGTTCACGCTTGGATAAATAGGAGGCATTGTTTGCGAGAGTGCAAAAATCGACTTGCGCCAAATAATGCTTATGTGATGTTTGAATAAAACAATTGGGATTTCGGTATTAATTCGGTCTTTGCAGATCCAAATAACATCCCTACCAAAATTAATCATGTCACACATATCAAAACACACACAGAGTCACACTCAATAAGTCACACAAACACACGCACGCACTCGCACATACACACACACACACACACACACACACACGCGCGCACTCGCATAGCAAATTTAGATGCAGACTGACTGAGTCCTTTGGGAGAAACAATTCATTATGATGTTAATGCACCAAACTTTCATTTAATGGCATTATGATTGAATTTTAATTCCATTTCGATATCAATTTGGAAATTTGCCGAATTTACAGTAATGTTCATTACGTAATGATGTCTTGGTTCCAAAAAGGTAACCACAACACATATGAAGTTATAAACCGTCTGAATACACGACAGTGAGAGAGAATAATCAATGGTCGCCTCTTTTATTCCCAAAGAATGGCAGCTTTCAACATGCTTTTGTCCTTTTGTGTGAGCTTGTGCTCAAAAGGTGTGTTAGTGTGTGTGTTTCATATGTGCGTGTGCGTGTGTGTGTGTGTGTGTGTGACTTTGCTACTGAAAAAAGCATCTGCAATGCATCTCATTTCATACATTCAATTCATTCTCTCACTTTAATACTTTGGCGCAATTCGATTTTTGCACTCTCGCAAACAATACCTCCTGTTCATCCAAGCGTGAACACATACCACCCAAAAATGGTACCAAACGATTCAGGATAAAACACTCTTTCATATGATGTATAATACTTCACTGTTCATAAATTATTTTTTAAATTATTAGTAATTTCCTAGGTGTAAAGTTTTTTTTGACTCACACTGTAGTTTGAGCATCGTTTGGAGAATCAGGGTCCCGTTCTAGTATGAATGATGCATTGTACAAAAATCTGTATTAAACTGGACAGTGCCTATCGTGAGCATGCACCAATGATTGGAAAGCTTTCATGTGAACTGACCTCTTCAAAACCAGTTACTTAATACAATTCTTTATGAAATGTTGTTATTCTAGTGTGAATGCCCCCTTTTTCCTGTAAGATGATTCTTTATAGTCTAAACAGACCATTAAGGTAATGCCATCAGACTATAAATACTGACATCACCTGGTGTGCAGAATGTAACCTTCCTCTCTCGTTTGTAATTGTTATCTATTTGCCAAAGGTCTACTACACACCTGTCCTGTCTGTCATCGCAACTTATCTTTTGTCCAGATGAAACATTTTACACTTGAATCTTTCATTCTTCTCTCATTTCATATGGTATCTCCTTGATCGCTTTATTTTTTTCATTTAGAAGAAGCACCCTTTCCAAATCTATTCATAATACTTCTGTAAAAAAAATTGGGGTAACTAAAGGAAATCAATTTTATTCCATAGCTTATGCTTCTGAATACTTATCTCCATGTTGCATTGCATGCATTTTTTTTTTCTTTGACAAATCTCCCTCTCTCCAATTTCCCCTTTCACTCCCTTCCTCCCCTTCTCTCTCTCTCTCTCTCTCCCCCTCTATTACTCCCTCCAATATTCTATTTCCACCCCCCTCTCGCTAGCTCTCTCTCTCTATCTTCCTTTCGTTTCTTTCTTTCCTTTTGCTCATCTATCTTCCCTTTTTCTCTCCTTACTAAGCTCTCTTAGATTTCTCCCCTCTCTCTCTCTCTCTCTCTCTCTCTCTCTTTCTCTCTTTCTCTCTCTCTCTCTCTCTCCCTCCATGCTGCTTGTTCCTCCATTTGTTTACCTATCGCATTCCCTCTAATCAAATTATATCTTATCCTTGTTGTTACATCAGAGTCCCCGGTAACAGTATCTACCTCAAGTAAACAACTGCAAAGGGTTCTGACAAATTAAATTTGTTAGCAAATTACAGCCTGCATACCGAGGAGCACGCACTGAAAGAGACATAACTTTGTTCGCTTGAAGAGCTTCAACAATTTAAAATTAGAACCAAGCTCAAGAATGCTTGCACCATTAAGGAGGACATGAACTCCTCTCTGCCTTCAAAAGATAGCTTCAGCAACAAGGATTCTTTCAATAGAGACAAAATTTTGTTGATTTGTCAAAATTCCTGACGACAGTAATATATCTACAGTAGATATTAAAGTATTTAAATCTGACTCTTGCCATCCTTATAAATATTTCAAATTCACATCACTGTGAACAAAGCTAAAGTCCTTTCTTTGCTGACATTTAGCAACTCATAAATTAGTATGAATCTCTGTGTGAAAGAGGCATATGCATTTACATGACTTCATTTGTGACCCGGCACCACAAAACCACCAAAAAGTCGCAAAAAATTATTTTCCTGATTTCATCTGATTATGAAAGAAGAAGTTCTCCTCATTAAAATGGTATATTACTTGTCCAAATTGAAGCTTCCTAACCCTTTCAATTTAGTGAATGAAAAGAGCTGGTGAGGGAGGTTACTGGTATTAAATTGTGAGAAAGAGAGCTTTAAAGTTTGGGGCTATTCAAGCATGCGGAGCAAGCAAACCACAGGGAAATCAATAGAAGGGTGAATCAAAAGGCCATAGCAACCACTATGAAGAGATTTTCAGATTAGGCTGAAATTTGGCCTGATGGTCAAACATAGTCTGTTCATTATGTTTCTGAGGTTTCAATGTGTGGACTTAAGTCTTTCAAAAGTTATTATGTTGTAAATGTATAGAGTTGTAATTGGACAGATTAAGTGAACTGCAACATAGTGCCGAGACACCTGCACTAGACAATGCCTATTCATGGTGGACCCGGAGTCTTTTTGTTCCCCCTTACATAACACTGCTTGTCACCTATCTTGTTTTGTATACATCTGGGCAATTATTTGTAACCACATTATCAGGAATTCTCTCGTCGCTGTCTTGCCCGAAGTGTTCAGTAAGCAAAGCTGTAAGGTTGGCCTGATCCCCCGCAGCTAGCCCCCGCATCATCGCTTCGTTGACCGCCCGAGCTACCCGGGCATCTGCGTTGGTGCACCCCGGTACCATCCCACGGCTCTGCTCACGTACAAAACCTGGCATTGTAACGACGTTGTAGACTTTTTCGCAACTTGTCACTCTCAAATATATAAAATATAATAATGTTCTTAGGTCTACTCTTGATCAACAAATTCTGGATATGTGATGTACAATCAAGCTACTCGAAGTCGTTAACGGAGAATATAAGACGAACGCAAATCTGGAACTCGGATGTGAAAGCGGATACAAACAAAATGGCGCGCCGCACTGATTGCTATAACGGACCAATCACAGCCCGCGTAGCACGACCCGTTAGCAACGACCGACCATTTCCGGACTACGATAATTTCGCTTGGGAAAAGTGATCAAATTTTGGAAGAGACCGAAGGCTGTGCGAAAAAAACCGTTTAAAACAAATCTTCTACTATGTTTTAGACTTCCAAATTTTAATACTAGGTACAGAAAAGACCACTCTTTCAGAAAATGCAAAAAAACAAAAATCTATTTTTTTCACCTAAATTGACATTTTAGCTGATTACGGAGAATCGCTGGTTGCGACTTTTTGTTGGTTTTGTGGTGCCGGGTCACATTTATACTAACTTACATATCCAGATTAGATATGAAAATACTGAGATCCTGTGGATTGGTTCTTAGGCTTGTAGCCTACAACACTCCCAAGAAACCTTTGAACCTCATAGATCTTAAATCTGTTAAAAGTCAAAAGGGCATTACTTTCACATTAAAGCCTATCTGCACTAATTTGGCCAGGAGAGATTAGACCTCCCAGGGTGGTAACTGACATGTGGTTATCTCATCAAATTAGCTCTCAATTAACAAAGGGGATCATGGGGGAACAATGGGTACCGCTTAGGCTTTGTTTGCCATATAGAGGGCGCAAGTAGCTACAAGTAGTGCAGTCCGGCTTTAAGAGTCAAAAGGGTACTACTTTCACATTAAAGTATACAAGTTAACGCCCTTCTGTCTCTCAGTAGGTGATTAGAGGCCTGACAATACAAGCATTATCTTTTTACTTCTTGTCTGAACATACTTCTTAAATGTCTAAAAATGACTTCAGGAAAATGCTCACCTGTAATTCCTTACGCAATGAGAACATGAGGAGGTTTGATGTCCTGGTAGAGAAACTTCAAGTCATCCTGCAGAAAATCAAAAATGAAAATAATATTCATTATAAATCAAGATAGGGTAGTATAACACAAACAAACATTATGGTCATGACAGAGGCCACTGTTAATTTTTATAATGGAAAGTGAATTTTAACCCACTGCTATGGTGTCTCAACTGAAACAAGTTAACATTGAGTGACCAAACTCATATTAGCACTACAAACTTGACTACAATAGTCAAGCTAAATCAAGATATCAAGTACCTTATTCTATTTCAGCTCACAATCGTTTTTCTGTTTACGTTACATTACCATTTCGACTCCACATACAAATTTGTGTACAAATTTAAACTCAGACATTCCACTAGACAAGACTGATAAAGGATACAAATAAGCACTTGCAAAGATCAGTTACACTTGTCAATACTCATGTGCTTTGTTTTCACAAGACAAATCTATCTCTTCAGAAATGATCTATCTCCTGCCACAGTAGATGGAAGATAAACAAATTAAGTGAGCACTACACTGAGAAAGAGAAGATTGTAGACTTTAGAATGAACATCTTCACTGCAGTCTTCCTAACTGATGAATTGATTGTCAATGTATGCAAGTGTTATGGATCTACGAGTGTGCCTCTATCTTGCTCTGTCTCTTTGCCTCTTGTTATATTTCCTTTTCTCTCTCTATCAGTCACACTGTATCTCTCCTCTATCTTACTGAATTGATTGTCAATGTATGCAAGTGTTATGGATCTACCAGCGTGCCTCTATCTTGCTCTGTCTCTTTATCTCTTGTTATTTTTCCTTTTCTCTCTCTATCAGTCACACTGTATCTCTCCTCTATCTTACTATTTTTTGTAAATCTCTTTTCCCTCCTTTGCTCTTGTTTTTTTCTTTCTCTCTTGCCTCTTTCTTTCACTAATGTTTTTTGTTCTCTCTCACACTCTCTCTCTCTCTCTTCTCTCTTTCTCTCTTACCTTCCTCTTGTTCTCCTCTTTTGAACTTGCTTTCTTTCTCTTTATCTCTTCTTCTTTGCAACTGTTGTTGTATATTGTTTCTCTCATTCTCTCTATCCCCTCTCCTCTCCCTTATCAGAAACATCACTACAACATCTCTGCCTCTCTACTTGTCTTTCCACATGTTTTTACTATCCATCTTAGTGTCCCATCATCTATCCAAATCTCTAACATGTATTTGTTTAACCCTTTCAGGACAGGGTTTATTTCTAGGGATGGATTGATCACATACTGTTCTTCAAATTGGCCACAATAATAAGATACATGGGCAAGAATTTTTTTTTTTTTAAAGGCAAATTTTGACAGAAAAAACATTGATTTTGAATCCTACTACGTGTTGCCAATTTAAGAATGTTAAGGCTTAATTTCCTTTTAAAAATTCCTGACATCAAATGAAATATAGTCATGAGACAAAAAATGAATCAGAGTGTGCATAAATTTTGACCTTCTAACTCAAGGATCTGGCATATTTTCTAAGGCTCTGAATCAAACGTAATTGATCCAAATCACAAAATATGGAATTATCATTGCGAAAGGGTAATAATGGCATTTCTGATACCCATCCTTGCCTCTCGATTTATCCTTTTATTCCCCCACAAGGGCGGAATGATCTCATATTCACAAACTGTATACCATTTTTCTTCTAGATCAATTTTTTATCATAAGTGCCTTAGGCAGTTAAGCCACCCAATCAATAATATTGGACTTCATATTTCTTGAACAAAGAAAAGCCTTTTTCTTTGTCTCTCTCCACAGTTGCTTGTTTGTTGCACGTGCAAGTTTGCACAAAACAGTAACCACAATTTACAGAAGAATTGTTTTTGCAAAATTACACATTTCCAGTCTTGAATCAGATAATCAATACTATCTGGTGAAAAATAAAACAACATAATATTCAAACCTTTTAGGATTGTGGCTTCAATTGAATGGAACTAATGCATTGCATCGATAATGCTACTACATTAGCGTTTAACTCTAACACTAGAAAGAGAGAATCTTAGTTTGCTAGTGACTTTTACCAATGCCTTCTATTTCCAATTCATTAAACTTTATCGTTTTAAATTAAATCAAGATGATATAAATCTTCTATATTTTATCAGACTGATGAATGATACTTGATTGCTGTAGAATTCAATTTATTTCAGAGTCTTTCATTCACATAAAGTGAAATCTTAAGAAAGAACAAATAATTAGAGATGAATGTTGTAATCTTAGTTTTCCAGGGTCAGATCCTAGCCAACTTGTCTGGAGGCAATATATCTTTTTATGTCAAGCCAACAGAATTATGGCAATACACCCAATTGTAGAATGAACTGCAACTGAAGAAGTAGAAGAAGGAAGAAGACGAGGAGGTTGAGAAGTAAAAATCAAGTTCTCCATGCAGCTTTACTTATGTATACACTGTATTAGTGCATGAGTGATTAAGTTTTAAATATAGACTATGGTGATCAGTTATTTTAATGCAATTAAACAAAATAGATTACCATAGAATTTATCTAAGAAGTACTCCATATCCATATGTTCTTCATGAAATCTATTTAAATCAACGCTTTTTTTTGGGAATGAAGAGCATATTGTTGGTGTTGTAGTTGTTGCCAAAGCGTAAAGGTAATGCAAATTTATACAGGTAATGCAAGTTTGTACAGGTAATGCAAATTCATTCAAATTATGTAAATTTGTTACATTATTATAATGAAAGTATCTCTTTTCTGTTACTGTGATTGACACAAATTGCTTGTTCCCTCTATTATCAAATTAACTACCATTTGGGGCCTATAACTTACAAGAGTAGCTTTCACCATAGGCCCCCATTCTTCTTTTTAGTTCAGTCTTTTAATATAATGCACTCAAACAAATTCATGAACTTTCTTATTTTTTGTCTCTATTAATATAATTCACGTTTATGTGTACCACTTACTTTTAAAATCACTGCAAAATGTTGGAAATATGTGAAATATGAAAAAATAAAATGAAACTGTAAACTGAAACATATCACACTTTCTAGTTTGGATAACCCTCAGAGGATTCAGAGTCTGTTGATTTATCCACTAGACCAAAACACCTCTATACTTCCTCAGCTTCCTACAATTAGGTAGAAATTGTTTTTAACTGGTATTCTTCTGGGTTACGGTACATATCTCTGCTGCCATGCCGCCCGGCCGCTCTTGACCGATGACTGTAATCAAAATCCAATTTGCAATCGATCTTCGGCCAGATCACACAGTCCCCTGACCAGGGGCGCGAGTGAAAGCATCCTCGATGACCACTCCATCAACTTGTATAAGAGTCCTTGGCCGCAGAACCTTCCCTTGTTGCATATGCGACGACAAGAAAAAGGAGCAGGGGGTGTTTCACAAAACTTGACTTCAGTGACAAATGACGGTTTTGTTATAAGCTACTGAAATCCTTGCTTCTGATTGGTTATCAGCAGATTTGTCACTGATATTTGTCATTTGTCATTGAAAAAAGGCTTTGTGAAACACCCCTCAGGACTCAATCATTCTCCAAAGACCACTCTTACTGAAACAGGGTTGAATTTTATTGCTCATACTGTCGCTGTCGTCATGTAGTCTGTAGCACAGACTCTAATTTGACACTTTGGCAAAATTTCATGTTAAAGTCTTGAACAGAGCCTAGCTCTGTCAGTCTCTGGCTGTGTCCAGTACAGAGCGTATGGCGTGCAGTTGACCGTGCAGTTATCACTGTCTCTTTGTTTAGACACTCTGTTACGCACCATGACTGACAAGGGTTTGTACCTGCCAAGCCTGTGTATGTACAGAAAAGGTGATGGTAAGGGACACCATTATACAGTTCAACAAAATAATCGAGATACTGTTATTGAACCCTATACCTCCCAATTCAAAGACCACTGCTTTATCCACTGAGTCACCACACCTCCTCAGGTTTTCAGGATTTTGTGGAAGCTGGTATCGGATGTTAGGAATTTCACAAAAAGAAAAATATTGTCAGAAAGTGAAAAGGCTGCAAGTAGATTTAAAAAATAGTTTCCCAGAGAATATTGTAGATGCTATAGTGAGCTTGTAGCACTTATTGATCTGAAGATTTTAGGAAGTTCTTGGAAATTCTTCTTGGATCAAATTTAGAAAGAAAACACAGGTGAATATAGCTTTGGCTTTATTATATTTTTTATTGAGTATCACTCTAAGCCACTAATGATCATATCGTCTGTCTGGAGCCAGAAGGATGTTAACTATGGGTTAAAGTATAATTATCAATGCCCATCAGATGATATCTTCAATTGTCATCTGAGCTTGTATACACCAAGATTGCAAAGAAACATTTATTTGTTGTAAAAGTTATAACTATCGCATATCCAATTAAATTTTATCCATTTTAACCAACAGCATGGTGGCCTGTACTTCAACAGAAGTAGAAGAAGAAGAAGAAGAAGAAGAAGAATAGATGATTTCCACTTCAGCCACTATTTACTCAGTCTGTTATCACCAACAGATGCAGAATGATGATACGCTTTAATTATGATAAACACTTGAATCCATGACAAATGATTGTGATTAGGAACCAATTAGACTTCTATCACTCAATCCAACAAAGGATCTTGCTTATTACCCATCCATCACACAGCTGCACATGTCACAGTTTACCCTTTAGTCATAATACAGTTCATCAGGGAGTCAGGAAGTCTGTTCCTCTTGGCGAAAAAGAGCTTGCAAGGACATCGCTCCATTCTCTGGTCACGCAAGTGACTGTAGTGAGCAATTGTATAAATGTAAGTGAAGCATGTTTGTTCAGGAACCCATCTTATAAAGAGTTGCGATTGAATCGCAAGTCCTTTTATCAATCGCAACTTTGCCGTCTCCTATCTAGTTGCGATTGATATAAATTGAAAATAAGTTGGGGTGGATCGCAACTCTTTATAAGACGGGGGCTAGCACTGCAAATGACTATAGAATTCTAAAGTCAATGACAAGATTATGGGTACATGTAAATTAGTGTTTTTCACAAAACCATGACTATCTAAAACGAAAATGATGATGGAATGATTTCATGAAGCATTAACATTTTGGCTGTCATAAGCAAGTCAGGGGTATTAACAAAATACAAATATTTCATGTTTGTGAGTGCATTAGTGAATATGCAAGGCACGCAGGTTAAGTCACAATCGGATAATGAAAGATACTTGAAGAGTTCATTATCCAGCTCATTGTGACCTATTAACAGAGTGCAGTGCATATCACCAATGCACAATTAAACTTCAAAACATGAATAATTTGTTGTATAGAAAAGAGTTGGCGATATGAACAAACCTGATCGAAATGCCAACAGTCACACAGTATAGAGGCACCATTTGCTTTATTGAATGACAACACATGAGATAAAATAAACAGTATAATGTTCCTCTAAGTGGGCGCATCAATGTCCTTGCCGTTTGACGCTACATACATGTACATGTACATTTCATTGCAGCTTGATTTCAAATACGTTAGAGATACGCCCACCCACCTTAGCCATGCGTTATCAGTTTTAGCCAGCCATGGGTTATAACTTTTTGATGGAAAACTTTTTTACCAGTAGGCATGGTAGAACAAAAATTATGCATGGTCATGTGGTGTCATTTGACCAATTAGAATGCCTACATTCTAGGACCCGTTTTATAAAAGGCCAATGGTCTGGGAGAAAATTCAAAAATCATACATTCAGTGTTTATCCACGAATAATGTAACAAATCATAGTCATATATATAATGGCTAAACAATGATCATGATCATCATGGCCCATAACTTTTTAAGAACAATTGTTAAAACATAGTAATATTTAGCCATCCATTTATCGATTCAGACACACATTAAGCAAGATTAGAATAATGTGGCATGAAATAACAACATCTACATAAGGTTTCCATTCCGACATATTTTCATTACCCAAACTCATCTTCACAAACTTTGCTGATAATGCCTATAGACTTGACAAGAAAAGAGGCACAAGAGTTGCGACATCTCAATGACTACCTGCTATGTTCTCTTTAAAAGAAATATATTTAGTATTATAAATAAATGGCAGCTGTAGAAGGATTTGCTACCTCTCTTCTTTCCTTTACTTTTCTTTCTCTCCCTCTCTCTCTCTCTCTCTCTTTCCATCCAACTCTCCCCCTCTCTTTCTATCTTTCTTTCTTTCTCTCTATCTCTGTCTGTCTGTCTGTCTGTCCACCTCTCCACCTCTATTTTTCTCTCTTTCTCTTCTCTCTCTTGCTTTGAAACTTTGACATTTGACTAATATTCACAATGCATCAAACTGTCGGGCCATGGAACCAATAACATTGCAGACTGTCTTTAATAATGGAACAAAAACCAAAAACAAAAAAAATCCTTTCTCTCCCCTCTAGTTCTTTCTTTCTTGCATTCTTCTCTCTCTCTCTCTCTCTCTCTCTGCCTCTGCCTCTCTAAGTCTGTCTCTTGCTCTTGGGACTTTGGCTTGACATTTGCGTACTATTCATAATTCATCAAACTATCCTCTATGGAGCTAACTATAGTAGGATTGCTAGTTGCCTAGCGACCAAATTTGGCTAATGCATGAATAATCTTATTGACACCGCTCATTGCAAATCATTCGAAATTTGGCACTAAGCATACGATATATCATACAGTGTGGAATAGAAGATTTTTGGATGATATCGTCTTTATTAGCACCTCACCTCCCTCATATTTAAGTGTAATCAATGGCTAAATTTGTAGAAATGAATGAGAATGACCGATTAAAAACATGCACAATGAATACAGCCCTGCAGTCCATTTTCTGTCAGAATGAATAACTTAACAAAAACCATTAGAAAATCATTGCTTCTTTATAGCATTTTTCACAGAGCAATTTGATATCAGTAACAAAGTGGAAATAACACCAAGCGCTTCTGGTCATAATCATTAGAACAATTCATGACATGCACATAATGTACCACTAAGTTTGTGTGACTGTCAATAAATTAGGATAATCTACAATATTGCTTCCAAAATAACAACAAAAAAGATCATATGTATAGGGAAAAAAAATCCTAACCCTAGTCTATTTATTCAATATTTTAAAGAAATCTTGAATGTAGTGTACTCGTAATAGTAAAGAAAAGATTTTTTTCATTCACGAGTACGGTAAGACTTTTTTTGTTAAATCAGTTGAAATTAGAAGTCGTGAAAGGCTGCAGTGAAAGATCAGTTACAAAGGCTTACAGGAGTGAAATGTCACCAAGCGCTTCAGGCTATAATCATTGACACAATTTATGACATGCACATTTTGTATCATTCAGTATGTGTGGCCATGAATGAAAATGAACTGCATTACGGTGCTGCAAGAGAGTGAATCAAATAGAAAGTCTGTCATTATAAGAGTAAAGAGTCGCATATTTCTCAACGGTAAAAGTTCCATCTTTTTGCTAGATGTTTCATGAGATTTTAAACTTGACCATTAAATTTGTGGAGTTTATGTCTGTTTATGAAGGCTGTCCATGGAAAACCTGAAAAGTGTAATAAAGTGTATCATGTGCATTTCATACATTGTTTCTATGAACTCACACCCAGGAGCACTAGATAACATTTCCACTCATGTGAAAATGGGTTATTGATCCTTCACTACTGCCTTTTAATACTGTGCTACTAATAACAGTCAAACGATTTCCAAAAATACACTTTCCGCAATTGGAGAGCACCTCTACAGCATTATAAAAATTAAACATCTTTAGAATTCTATACGGTATCGATAACCAGACAAGGTTCGCATTTTCCTGATGATACAAAATTTCAGTTTACTCCGGAGTAGACACACTCATTCAGAGTTACACACACTTAATTATATAAGATGCATTAAGTGCAAGTCATAAACCAGTTCTACGATTCTCAGCCTTGAAGCTCTCGGTGACATTTCTACTCATGTACAACTTTGTAATTCATCCTGCATTAAATGCTCTCAACTCTCAAGGCTCTACTCAGTCTTTTCTAAATGGAAAACCATTCTATCGAATTAAAGATCACATTATGAGAATTATGAGAAATCCTATACAATAATACTAAAATTGATAGAACTATACTACATTTGATGTAATATTATATTCTATATTATATTAAAAATAGATTATAGTGGGGGAGATATGTTGCATAAGTTTAAAGAGAGAATGATATCAATAACAAATAAAGTATCTCTTCTCTTTAATATCTGGTAGAAAAGACATATTCATAGCAACATTGCTAAGTGATTAACGAAAGAAATATTTCAAATTTCGGAAAATCCATTATTGCAGAATGAGCATGGATTCAGGTAAAGCTTACGGTCTTATTCAATTTGCAATATATTCATAACATAATTAGCTTCCTGCAGTAGTACCTAGTCTGTACCTATTTCTCTGAATCCAAGTCTGTTCAGACTATACAAAATTTATACAAAACTTGTTTAAAGAAACGTGAAATAAAGAATCATCATACAGCAAAAGGGGCGTACAGACTAGACAGCAACATCGTAAACAAATGTTGTATGAATAAAGTTTTGAAGCGGTCTATTAACATGAGAGCTAGCCAATCAGCAATGGGCGCTCACGGTAAGCCCTGCCCAGTTATACGATTTCGGTACGATGCAACGTTCAGGATAGAACAGGCCCCTGCTTCTTTACAAGTTTTTTGTTTGAAACAATACTCAAACATGTTTTTCGTTACATGATGTTTTGTTACACGTTTCATTGTACGTTTCTTACCACATTCAGGCTAAAAAAATGTACTGTAATAACTTCTTGTATTGCTGTGCAAGTCTTATATAACCATATAATGAATGTAGGTCACTAGTCTGAACGCAAGTGCACCCATTTCAGCTTCGCTTATTACCAAATTTATGGCACACTCAACCCAGTTTACAGGTCATGAAATATAAGTATGTTTTTAGTAATGCACTGCTCCGGCCAGATGGCCTTATTATTAAGTCAAATTCTAATCATGTGCTTCGCTAGGCGCAGCCATGTCATAGCCTAATTGCCTGGTTCCTGCTTTTAGAAAGCTTCTGGAAAGAGGAACTTCATTTTATGTATTTATGCTTTAATTTACTACACATACATGGAGTTTGAAAGGGTAGTCCAATCAGTATGAGCCTGCTTGAGAAGATGGACTTCAATCAAGAATTAAAAAGATAATAATAGAAATGCTTATTATTATATCTGAAGTTGTTAAGCTCTAGAAGCGCTAGAAGGGTGAAAGGGCAACAAAGAATATGCAAGAAGTAACCTACAATAAATATATATATTTAGTTGCAGCCTTTATCTAAACTACATGCATATAAAAAAAACAAAGCAGTTTTTGCAAGTAACATTCAAATCCCAGTTTGTTACCCCTACTTCACTATCACTTTTTTACATCTTCATAGATCGCTTTTAAGAGCTGCTTTGTTAATCATCCTATATCCAAATGGAAGTTGATTAAACTTCAAATTTTGCTCCAGATACCTTGTTTTGGGGGCTATTTTTTCCAGAGGTAATCATGATAATGTGTACTGCACGGAAAGTCCTAGAGCTATACTATTTGGGTAATGGATATCTTCGGTCAGAAGGACAACCATCATTCTCACAAGGAAATACAAAAGTATTTACAGTGAAACCAACCTATAAAGACCACCCAAGGGAGACAAGAAAAGTAGTCTTCATAGGCAGGTGGTCTTTAAATCTATTATGTACAGGTTCCTTTCGTACATGTTTCAATGAGAAACCATTTTCAAGGGAAACAAAAAATATGGTCTTTGTAGACAGGTAGTCTTTCTATACAGGTGGTCACTAAAACAGGTTTGACTGTATTGGTATTTCCGTGAGGCTTACTATAAAAGTAATTACAACAACAACAACAAACAAAAATTATAAAAATGAGTAATATATTAACATTTCATATCTTCAGTAGATGTGTACATGGTAAAAGTGTATTTTGGGGGAATTATTGAAGTTTCATGATGAAGATACACCTCATGTATCTTCCTCAAGTTTGCTTGCTCTTGGAAATGGTGGTGGTGATGATGATGATGTAATATGTGAGGATAACAATAATACTGATTTTATTTTTTGAGTAACAGAGAGAATTTACATCTTCAGTAGATATATATCCTTGGGGGGGGGGGGGTATCCGTTTTTTAAAATAATAGTTTTATTACAGAGATGCATGTATATCCAAATTCATTTCTCAAATGTGCTGTTGATTATAATGATGATGGAGATTGTGGAGGAGGTGGAGATGATGATGATGATGAAGATGATGATGATGATGATGATGATGATGATGATGATGATGTTAATAAAATGGTTATGATGATATTAATGATGATAATGATCGTGGTGATGTAGAAAGGTGATGTTAATGATACCATACTTGTATAACATTTATTCAAAGCATCTTCAATCACAATAAAGCACATACAGTTGTCAAGAAGTACATCAGTTATCATGTGCAAACATAATTGCAATACACAATCAACAATAGTAAATGGATACATACCTAACATAACACTGATTTCAGCTCAGATGCACACATTCACAAAACAAGTCATACCCTGCTGTCATTAGTGACCAATTTCCCACCATGTTCTCCTATGACCTATGACCTATGACATACCATGTTGCCATAAGTGACCTATTTCCCACCATGGTCGCCTATGACCTATGACATACCATGCTGCCATTACTGACCTATTTCCCACCATGATCTCCTATGACCTATGACATACCATGCTGCCATTACTGACCTATTTCCCACCATGATTCCCTATGACTGGTCGGTATGCTTGGCCTTGTTATAGTACTAAATCCACTGCAAAATTCATCCCTCGGCACTCTGTCAATCAGTGGCAGACATATTTTTGTTCCGGAATAGCCATGCAATTACATCTGAAGGACCCCACTGCAGTATATTGCCCGAGTGCTGATAGAAGCAACTGAGGGGCAGAAGGGTGTTATCTACATGGGAGATGATGGGAGGTACAGCCCTTCTGATTCTAAGGAGTGTTATGTTATAGGAGTAATTACTACTGCTAGAAATAGATGTGATAATGTAAGAGAAGTACTTTTGCCAATGTGGATTCCATGATAATTATGTTTTTTTTAGATGGGAGGTACAGATAACATTTCTGTAAAGCACTTAGAGACTTTGTACACACGTACTAAGTGCTAAATTAACCCTGATTATTATCATTATTAGTATTATTATTGCTATTAATATTATTACAAACATTATGATTATCATTATTATTATAATTGATAGCCAAAAATCAGAAAGGAGAGAAAGGAGAGAAAGGGAAAAGGGGTGGAAAAAAAATGAATTGAGAAAGGAGAGAGGAAGAAAGAGAGATATGAATAAGAAATGAGACAGTTGGGGGGGGGGTGGTTAACTCAATACATGTAACGGTAAAAATACAAATTAACTTGAAATCATATAACCATCACTGTGAGGGTCTCAACCACATTTTAATCACTTTACTTCAAACTCAAATTTTAACCAATTAAACTGCCAGTTTGTCCATGCCATATTTACATTGGTTTATTTTTAAAAAGCTACAGCCCCATCGAATCAAATAAGCTTATTCACTCAGAAATGATTTTAAAATGCAAATATTTAGATATGAATATGAAATACATTCATGCTGATAAGTTCACATCTAAAGAAGATAGAAAGCACGCTATTCAGGTTTTTTCAGCTCATTTGCTTAGGATAGATATTATACCAATTATATATATAAAAGTAATTTCTTACATCAATTTTATGTTGAAACTGAGTGTTACCTCTGAAAATGTTGGCACATCCATTGACATCAATAGCATATCTATGTAATTAATTGCTTCTTCTGCCGAGTAAATAAAAATGTACCTTTCATAACTGGTATCCAATCTACATTATGCTTATGAGTACCACCTAGACTTAATCTACATAAATTTAGAAAAGCATGACACAATCCCGGGGACATAGTCCTTTTTCCCTTTAACCATTCAAGCACAATGGCATTCATGATAATGATGTATGAATCACATGTTCTAGGGCAATTGCCAGGGGCAGTTTCCAGCTCTGAATTTCACATAATGGGAGGAAATTAGAATAGGAAGAACAGGTCATGAGTAGACAATGGGGCGCTCAGATGCAATTATATGAGGCTAGCTGGCATGATATAGACGAGAGTCGGCTATGGTAGCCTTGAAAATAATAATTGTGTTATAATGCAACACAAAAGAAAAAAAATATTTGACATTTGAATGGATAATCACATTTCATCTTTGGTTTACTTTTAATTTTTTCCCAAGATCTTTTTGCTTCTCTAAAGCAGCTCGGGCTTTACAAGGATCAGACAAGCTTTGCAAGGGGATTTTAGGGCTGTGGATTTGAGGATCATTTATTGAGATACCTATATCTACAATCCTGTTCTATATTAACCCATAAGCTGTCATGTTTATGTATATAATTATGCTTGCAACGACAGTTTTACTGTGACGGTAATACTGTGGTATTTGTCATGTACACATAGAATCCTAGTGCAAAGCTCTATATTGAGTGATCAAGATTCTTGTCTCTGTGAGGCTCTTTTGCATCGTCCAAGGTCACTACGCAAACTCTGAAAAAGCAGTTGCATTAAAACACATAACCCTATTGAGAAATTAATGGTTCACAAACATGACATGTAGAATGTTTATAATTTGTTTTTAAAATGGTGCGGTCAAATTAGATAAGGTACAGTCAAACATACACCATTCTTTGTATTCATCACTTTCACTGACTTCACCACTCAAATACAAAGTGGATTTGGTATCTTACAAATCTTATACAGTAAAATCTGTCTATAGCGACTGCCCAAGGGAAACATAAAAAGTGGCCTTTTTAGACAGGTTCCTTTAGTATATGTTTCAATAAGAAACCATTTTCAAGGGTAACAAAAAAAGTGGTCTTTGTAGACAGGTGGTCACTGAATCAGGTTTGACTGTATTATTATAATTACTATCATCATTATCAATAATATATCTAAGTATCATGCCCATGAAGCCATTCCCATTGATGAAAATTGACTTATTATTATTATTATTTTAATAATAAGAAAAGTATATATATGAAGAGCTTAATTCCAAAAGGAGCTAAATCCACTTTTGATGAAAATAGAGTTACGGTATTGATATCAGAAAATTGTTCACATTAGTACCCGTCTTTGAACAAAATTATTTACTTAAATTTTTGGAGCAATTATGAAAAAAATGCAACTTCTAATATCACTTTTCCATAGACGCCTGTACAAAAGCTGGTAAACAATGGCTTTTTTCTCCAGAGTTACAAACATGGATTTAGCTCCTTTTGGAATTAAACTCTTCATATATATATATATATAGAACACTTTAATTCTCAATGCAAATTCAAGAAATCAGGCATCCAAAAATGACCAACCGGTATGTACAAGTAGATCAAGGCCCAATCCACCTAGTGACCTCTTCCGCATGCACTTTGAAATAATAACATGCAGGCCTAGCTATTAACCCCATACTTCTTCCATTGGTTAGTAGCAATCAACTTTAATGAGTCCCTTGGTAGGTTGTAATTGGAAATCAAGTGAGGGGCGAGACTAGATCATTATTCCATCAATGGCCGCTGGTCTACTGCTTCCAGCAATCTTTTCCAAATTTATAATTCATCTGCTGAGTGCTGAAAGGGCAATGCACATACTTTGACATAGAGTTTATGTCCTTCTGACATTAAAAGTAGATGATTTGATATTTGGGGGAGAGATGAAGTGGAGGAGTCATTTTTGCCTCATCTTCTATCACTGGCTTAGTCAGATACTTTAATATAGAAGGGGCAAGGTAATTGCCCTTAAATTAAATCATCTGGGGTCATATTCGGTTCAGAATGCAGATGAAGTCAGTATTTTACTTAGTATTTCGCTTGGCTAAGTAATACATGTATGTCTTAACTCGTATTCGGATAACATCTGTGCATTTTACTTAGCAAGCCGACTTTGGGACAAAATACTTTATGGATAAGCATTGTGATGTCACATGATCAATCTAAAATAATGTACCGGTACAATGAAAAAGACATTAAAATTTGCGCTTATAATGACAGCAAATGAAAACCACATACCTATATTATCAAGACCTCCAAATTTATGGCTTGAGTCAGACAGGAAGCTGTCTTAAAATTACTGAGGTAAAATACTGAGTCAAAAGCTTCAATTTAATACCGAAGTTGGCAAAGTAGTTTATCTAAGCTGGAAAAAGAGTAAATTCCGTCCCTTGTCATGATTTGCAGCATTTCATTCATGAATATCAATGTATAATTTTTTCCCCCTGATTTTCTGTAGTATCTTTCTATTACGGCAGTCATAAAATTTCATGCACCCATACACAATTTGTGTGTCACATCCACTCTCACACATCCAAACTCGTAGAGTTTTCTTATTCACCAGAATTCTCCACCCTTCTCCTTATCTTTCTCTCTCTCTCTCTATCTGAAATTTTACAATTAAATTTACATGTAGTCTGCTACCATTTCATTCAATTTCTTAAACGTAAAAATAGTTTAATGATTGTCAAATCATTGAAATTTTCGATCATGCAGTCTCAAAATACCTCTTTTTGACCCTGAAACCTGATAAAGAAATTAAGGATATTAAAGACTTCAAGACTTTCATAAGACATCTGCATGGTCCGCATGATTCCTTCCTCCGATTCCTTTACTATAGTCTCTCTCTACAGAGGGAGCTAAATACGGTATACACTTTCTGACATACACAGACATACTAGTTCAACCTTATTTGAGTCTTAAAATGTCAAACTAATATTTCCCTGTTATTTTTCATAATGGAGTATGCTAAGAGGATTAAGAAGCCGGCGCCAGTGTTAGATAAATGCAACAATAGTTAATATTGATGGACGGCAGAGAATTAGTTACCCAGAGGAGAAGTAGAAGGAGAAGAAGTATCAATATTTTTCCATTTGGTCAAAAGACCTGCATAAACTCTTTTTGACAGGTTGTTAATGGAATGATTTTGGCTTGTCTAGCCAACTGGGATTATGACGGAAATGCCAAATTGAATTAAAAGTAAAAAGCTAAATGTTGAATCGTTAAGGGAGAGAAGAATGATTGAATACCGAATGCCGTTGGGGTTGATTTTGAAATATATGGGGATATCGTCAAGAAAAGGATAAAAATTGCACAGGAGTGACAGCAAACGCAGTATATGTCCTATCAGCCTAATTTTTTTCTTCTTCCTATTGTCTCACTTGGAGTTCTTGAAATACAATGTGTTTGGACTTAGGTTACTTTTGCCCTTTCTGAAAACAAACATGACATCCTGTGACATTTACTTGGTTTTAAGTTTCACATTTGAAACTTACTGGACCTACAATCCGCTGCATTAGTATTATGTTAAAACAAAGAAAAAGCACAACAGAATGGTCTTCTGTGCAGTAAAGCATGCACATGTGCAGATATGCTGCAATAAACCGCTACACCTTTAAAGCGTACCAAAGACCTAAGAATATAATTTGAGTATGGCTAAAATGTATGAAATCAACCTCAAAAGGAAGCGGTGTGGCGTAATCGGATCATGTTAGACTCTCATGACTTTCATCACTCGTGTAAGGGCTAAAGTCACGCACTGAGCAGACAGAATATACAGAACAAATTAATTTTGGGTGATTGCTGTGCACTTTAAGCAACTCTTTTGAAGTACACTTAATATATCAATCAAGTATGCATAAGTTTTAAAGAATGAATGCTGTGAGGCTTACCAAATGTAGACTCCTGTGGGAGAAACCAGAATTCAGCATATATGATGATCTGAGCCAAGGTGGATGCAGGATAAGTTATCTGTCAAGAGAGAGAGAAAAAACATAATTAATTTTCAAGAGCAAAAAAAAATACTGACAATGTACAAGTACAGTATTGTAGATCAAATAAAATATGAATCCGTCAGGCATGAATTGAACAAGAAATAAAATATGCACAGAAATCCCAACATTTCAAGTCTGTAAACTTGCAGTAGTTAAACAAACTATACTGTCAATCAAATAAATTATATATATTCTGAAATAAATGAAATTTAAAAAAAGTTAAAATGTTACATACTTTCTCCCCTGGCTTAAACTAAGAAACTCTTGGAATTTGTACTGCTTATGTACCTCTTAATTACACCTTCGTCTAGCCAGGCAATTTTAAATAAAATGCCTTGGTCAATGGCATACGGGAAGGGATTTAAATCAACAACCTTGCTATTGAAAGGCAAACAAAATTACCCTAGTCATATTAATAAGATCGATACCGGGCCAACAGTGGAAAAACAAAAAGATTACATTACACTGAACAGCCAAGGAGATGGATGTTTGGGGTCAGAGGAGAGTCAGTCTGGTGGTGTGCATGGGTTTTACTACTGTTTCACAGTGCCCACGCATATCATTCAACAATAGAATAGACGATTCACAGCACCGATGGGAGTAACGAATATTAAAGCTCATCCATACACCATCCTATGTATAATGCATTATCCCCAAAGGCTGTCGCACGTCTTAAATTTTGCTCCAACTTGATGAAGCTAGGAGGCCGGATCCCTCGCTTGGGCACTGACCCGAACGTGAGGTAGTTGTGATGTGAATAAGAACATGTGACCATCTATCTGAAGAATATTTTGCAGGCACAAACCCTTGTCAGTCGTTGTGCGTAACAAAGTGTCTGCACTAAGAGACTATTCAGACTGCACGGTCTACTACACGCACACCATAGGCTTTGAACTTGAGCTGCTCAGCCAGAGAATGACAGAGCTAGGTCTGACTCACGGCGTTAGGAATTATAATCATAATCTTGGTGGTTATTTTACCTGACTGCTAAGAAAGCATAAAAGCAACCAGAGGACCGACTGCTTTAGGTTCTCTCTGAGGGAATCATGGTTAAGTGTCAAGAAAGAGTATGTGCCTGTATACAAATTTAAGTTCGTCGCGAACTCGTATTAATAATGCTCGTGGTAAGCTTAATAAGATCGTTTTTTAGGCTTTAAGCTCGTAACACGCTTCCAGGACGCTAGTAACGATCTTACAAAATGTTGGCGAGCTCGTGCGCTAGTTCGTCACGAGCTCGTGGCAAACTCGCGGGTAAACTGGGGAGCTCGTGGGAGACCTCGTTGGTAAAAGGGGGAGCTTGTGGCGAGCTTGTGGGTAAAAGGGGGAGCTCGTGGCGAGCTCAAGCGTAAACTCGGGAGCTCGTGGGCGAGCTCGTTGGTAAAAGGGGGAGCTCGTGGCGAGCTCGTGGGTAAAAGGGGGAGCTCGTGGGCGAGCTCGGGAGTAAACTGGGGAGCTCCTGGCGAACTCGTGGGTCAAAGGGGGAGCTCGTGGCGAGCTCGTGGGTAAAAGGGGGAGCTCGTGACGAGCTCGTTGGTAAAAGGGGGAGCTCGTGGCGAGCTCGTGGGTAAAAGGTGGAGCTCGTGGCGAGCTCGGGTATAAACTGGCGAGCTCGTGGGTAAACTGGGGAGCTCGTGGCGAACTCGGGGGTAAATTTGGGAGCTCGTGGCAAACTCAGGGGTAAACTGGTAAACCCAGTCCTCTAGGGTGGACACCAAAGGTTCATAATTTTTTTTAAAATATCTATTTGAATCAAAATTGAACAATTCAATGAATTTTATATAAACAATGTAGAAAGCCTTTCTTGTGAAAGATTAGAAAGATTATAAATTAAGTTTTCTTAACAAAAATTGTATTTTGTATTTTTCATATAACGCGTGTTATGGGTGGACACCAAAGAATTTTTAGAATTTCAAACATGTGCTGTTTTTTTAACTATTACATTTCAAGCTTCATCTTTTTTTAATTGATTTGATCCATGGAGTTCTTCCAAGAAATAAACTGGGAATTGTCAAAGTTGTTCATATAATGTGCATTCATCATGCAGAAGCACCAAATGGAACGCGTGTTGCATGGTGGACACCATGCATAACAACTGTACAAGATGTGAAATATGGTGATTATGAAAAAACTTTGCCACGCAACCTAAGATTATTAATGACATGAGCATAAATAGATTCAGCACTTACTACCAGACATATTGAACATCAGATAGTCATACAAATTTAGAGAATACTCATCACCAAGAACTAGGTTTTTTCATGTCACGTTTTGGTGTCCTAAATAGGGCAAAAAAATGGGTTTCACCTTACATAAAAATTTAAACCCAGGGTTTTGAAACACAACGTTATTTAAGTTATCTCCACTACATATCTGCATTAAGACATGGACAAAATTATCACCATAGAATATACTCTTTTATTTTTATACTTGGATCTGAAATATCCATGGTGAAATCTCTCCAGTATCATAAAAATACACATATGAAATTACATTGAGAGTTCAGAAAATTTGTGTTGAAATTGAAACAATAGCTTTTTCATGCTGAAGTAACCTGTCAAATTACTTGTAAATTTAATTAAATTCTTTTGAAACTTTGAAACATTTATTTGCAGCATACCAGATTGGGAAGGGGGGGGGGGGGGTTGCCATTTATTCTGACTGTATCATATATTTAACACCCTGAAATTTCATTATCAGGTATTACATAAGAGCACAGTGCTTGATTCGAGGTCAATTAACTCCCTTTTTCTACTTTGCTCTCTCCTTATGTACATATAGGATTCCCCCTGCTTATACACAAATCCCCATTCCTCTCTTCTCCCCTCTCTCACTTTCTTGTTTACTCTCACCACTTGTAGCATTCCTGATAAGAATGAATTGATTTGTTTTTAGGCAGATTTTGTCAGCCATTTTTTATCTTGCTGTTGTAGAGAGCAGACATGGGTTTTGAATGGTACTGCATGCTGCAGCTCCTTTGTTTTAGGTAAGAGAAAAACTTATTTCTCACACTTTATAACTAAATGTTCTACTTGTGTATTTATAATAAGACTAGGCCAACAGTTAGGCCTACCTCTCTTATACATTTATGAAAGAGAAGTGTAGAGTAATGAATAATGAGATAAAGTATTTATTCTCTTTCTAAATCTAGTGAGATATCTTTTCATATATTGGGAAGTTTGTTTCTCTATCTATCTAGCACATAGTATATTCACTTCATTAAAGTAACATTAGATATAATCTATGTGATAAGGTTATATTCATGTAAATATTCCTGTATCTTGACTGACAACCCTATCTTTTAGGCAACATGAGAGCACAAGAATTAGTAGAGGCTACTATGAAATCCCGTGAGATAATCGTGCCAAAATTGATTTTTTTGGCTAACTTTGTCAATTTCGGGGTGCTGAATCTAAAAAAATTTGGTACCATTTTTTTCGACCACGTCTTGGGCAGCCATTTTGAATTTCAAAATGGCCACCATAAATAGTTGCATTTTGAGCATTATTTCATATTATAGACATCATAGAAGGTTCAAATTTCGGATAAAAAGCATGGCATTAATGTCTGATATAGTAATACAAATTTCCACGAAATTGTGCTTTGTTCCGGATAAGCCGCCATTTTGAATTTCAAAATGGCCGCCATTGTTAAGCCTATTTCAACTTGAATATCAAGTTAGAAGTGCATGGAAAGGTTAAAACTTGTTATAGTATCATCATTATGATGATATACATGCTTTAAAAGGAAATACATGCTTCGTTTAATGATGACCATTCTAATTAGCCGCCATCTTGAAATTCAAAATGGCCGCCATAATATGGTATTTCAGATTTGTAACACATATTGGGTATTGGAGCGCTTAAAATGCGAAATCAATCATTTTGGAAGGCATGTGATTCTAGAATCAATCACGGCAGTCAACTCCTGCTTTATATTGCGATATGTTGAATTGAATAATGACATATAATGCATGGCATAACCTGAGACTGATAAATCATGCGATTGTGATTTCAAAGACCAAATGTCTACCAAATGTACCTCCTTACAACTGTGTCTAAAATGACAACTAATCTTATGGATGTGAGTTTAGTTGCGACGTTGAAACAACAATTTCTTATAATCTACAATTTTATATTCACCTAGTCAACATCGGGGCTATTCACATCATAGTCCTGTGTATTTTCACAGTCACAACACTTGCATAGGGCTGTGCAAGGCAGATGGTTCTTCTTGCAAGAGCAATGGCTTTTGCATTCCTTCCGACATGAGCATTTGACCAATTCCATGACTGCCTTCGGCGCAGGAAGCTCTAAACACTTGGTTGCACTGAATGTTCCTTCTGGGGAAAGCTCCCATCCATTTCCATCTAGAGGGGGCAGCTTTGGTTTTGGAACTTTGTATCCCTTGTTGACTCTGGCTACGAAGTTTGCCCTCTGGATGTGTGGTGTCAAGGATCCAAGGGTTGGTGGGAGCTTTTCTGCCTCAAGATTTTTTGCCCTGAATAACTCCCATCTAAGGTCACTCACTTTTGTGGCTTTGCTGTTTCTAGCATACACCTTGCAGACAAAGTCTTCCAAGACTGATAACACACTTTCCTGGTTGAAGTCTTCTTCACCTAATGTTTGGAATGCATGGACTATGTCACATTCTGGGTCAAGACCCAAATACTGCTTGATCCATCTGCTCTTTGAGATGCCTGCAAATTTACCACCCCAATCGGCACCACTGAATGCATGTAGACCAAGCAAACCTTTGCTTTTTTCGCTACCAACTGCAGAACATCTCTCAGCAATGTCAATTGTACGTTTCGCATTTCCCTTTCCAGTGATGAAGCAAAGGCGACCTAAGACATTGTGTGTAGAACAAAGATCCATCAGATATACAAAGACGTCAGTGTCTGGAGAATAAACATCAATATCTATGATGTTCTCTGCTGCTTTTGAGGTAGCATCCAGTACATGCAATGGGATGAGTGTATCCGCTTCCTCATGTGTGTGATGGGTGAGTTCTGGATCAAACATATCTGGCTTGTTGGAATATGTAGCATTTCCGTAGACGACAACAACGTTCTTGCTACTATTTGTATACTCATGCAGAACAGCCTTTCCAAGATATTCTGTCAGTTGCGACTTGGTGTAGTTGTGAGACAGAAGAGTCTTCAGTGAAACGAGCTTGATGTTGGTATTGTCCTTGATATCAAACTTCACTGGTTCAATACCTGCAGTCCTTTTCCCTCTAGTCTGTGCCTTGAGGGAATCATCAATGTATCTATCAAAGATAACACGTGCTTCATCGTACTGGGATGCAATTTTCCTTATGCTCCTAACAAAAGCAGCAGCAAAGTCGGAGCAGTCAACCATTGATGGGGACTTCTTTATGGCCTGGACAACTGCCATGGCATCGATGATGCACAGTTTTTCTGTTTTCTTGTCTTCTCCTGATGTCTCTATGTTGGGTGAATCTTGCTGCTCATTGATCTGGTCTTCAGACTGACTATTCGGTTCAGTTCCATAGGTTTCTATGGCATGGATGAAAGAGCTTTTGTCTGATGGGATAAGGAGAAGGCCATCTGAGGTAAATAGCGACCTAGGAATGACAGAAAATTCATATTTTCCAATTGTGTCACCCAGTGAATGTATCATTCCAGGTCTGGACTGCTGAACAACGAGAAATCTTGCAAGAAGTTGGCGATCCTCTCTTAGCTTGACGAGCTTGGCTCCAATCTTACACTGTGTCTTCTTTCTGCAAGAGCTGAATGTCTTCAGTTTGGCCTTCCTCATTGGGTCCCAGATAGATTTCTTGGCCGATGACTCAACTATTCTGTCAGATACAAATTCTTGGAACATGATCTTTCCCTTTACATCTCTTTCAAGAATGTCCTCCTTGAAAGCTTCAGGAACTTGCATGTTAGATACCATATTCATCAGCTTCATTGACCTGATTTCAAATGGATTGCCCTCGCAGTGTCGTATGATTGCTTTCTTGATTGTTGAGGAATTTCTGTGCATGCGAAGAGCCACAGAACCACTGAGCTGATAGTGCTCCTTCGTAGTTTGAGAGTCATTGGTGGTACAACAGTAAGCATCTTGGAAGTCTTGAATGAGGATGACCAATTCAGGGGCAATCAGGAAAAACCTACCCAGTGCTTCTTCATTTTGTGTTATTCCAGTGATGCCGCCAGCTACTTTCACTTCCCTGATCAGCTGTTCCAATGTTTGGTCAACAAATAGGTTCGTGAATGGGATGCCAGATTTAGTGACCATGAAGTCCCCTGCCTTTAGTGCATCCCAAGTAGTAGGATCAGATGTCTTCAGCGAATGCATTTGAAGAAGGTAGATTGGCACGAGCCTAGCATACTTGTATAAGTCATGTGCAAAGTAGTACTTGACCTGCTCTTCCATGGAAGCGAGATGCAGCTCCCAGTTCCCCTGTCTGCTAGCTCGAATCACATGCAGTAAACTCTCAACTTGCTTCATGTAGTTGAGTAAGAATGTTGCCATCTCGTCATTCTCTTGGATGATTGTGGTTTGATAATGCTCTTTAATCATCGAAGTTACCTCCTCAAAAACCTGTTTAATGTCACTATCTCTCTCGTGTAACTTCTTACGAAGCTCTTCGCATTTCTTAATCATGCTGTCTAAGTGCTCATGATGTACTGATGCTTCAAACAGGAGATCATAGCACGCCATGATGTTGGTCATGTGGAATTCAATACCACGTTTGAACCACTTTCCAGTGAATATTTGGCGGATCGTTGAAGGGGAAAAGAGGCCTGCTTCAATGCTAATAGATTCCAAGCCACTGTCCTCGAGATATTTTGCAATTGCATGCAGTGATGCGAAGCAGGCATGGAGTTCACCAATTCGAAGAATCCAGTTCTTGTTCCCTGTGGAAGATTGAAGTTTGGTTGCTCTCTCATACAAATCAAGATCAAGGGTGATGACTGTTTTCTTATGAGGACCAACCACAGCAGCTGATATCCCTTGAGCAAGACTTAAGATTGTAAAGAGAGATGAATAGTCAGTGGGAGGTCGGCGTAACAGAGGAGCAACAATCGCACTCTTTGTCAAGGATTGATTTCCTTTCTGCTGTGCCTGAACGAGTAAGGAATTGGTGGCTGCCCAGGTTGGCACTACTGTCTTCTTCAGTGCTTTGGCTGATGAGTGTACACCAGGTCCTTCAGAAGTTTTAGTGCTTCCTTCACTTTGTTCAATTCCATGGACTCTGGAATTCCCACCTGAATTGTCTAGACTAGGAGTTGTCATTGCCATAGGCTGTTCAATATCCGAAACAAGGTAATGTTCAAAAGTTGCACCTGAAGTAACCGACTCCAAAGATTGCTCGTCCTCAGGTTGTGTATCACTGTTCTGATCAGAATGGACGTGGAGGCTAGTCTCATCATCACTTGATTGTTCTGTAAGCGGTGATTGACTATCAAGAGGCTCAGTCAGTTGAGAAATATCAATGTGTAGAGATTCATTTGCAGCTACAGGGTGTGTTGCACTTGAAGTTGTATTTGACCTTGTAGAAAAGGATGCCATGAACCACGCCTTGTCATACATCTCATTTTCGCTGATGGCATGCTGAAAGGAGCCAAACTCAAATGAACTGGCAGTGATTGTTTTGACTTCAAGAGATGGTGGATGCTGTAGTTTGATGTCTACATCAATGGGTTTGACATCGTCTGGAATCCGGAGTGGTTCACTGACCGGGAGACCTGTGGTTGAGTCACTATCCCCACCCTGGTTCTGATTGATTACCAGAATGGTACCATGGAGAGTGTTCTGACCGTCGGCAGTGTTTTCAAGGAAGTCAATATTGTCCGCTGCGAAAAATAGAGACTTTCCTTTCTCAATGAAAGGTGGCAAACAAAACCCACCAGATGTCTCCATCCTTTCTGCAACTCCACTGGCAATCCGCTTTTCAATTTGCAGCACCTTATCATACGAGCATCCAATGTTCAAATGGGATAGAAGATCAACTAGATCTTTACTTCTTGTCTTCTTGTGTATTGTGAGTGCCAATCCTACTGATAACGGCGTTTCATGCCTCCTTCTGAATTCGGCATCTGATTCTGGTGAATATGCTGCTTGACGGTCAGTCTTGAAGTTAAGCAACATTTGCTGCGCCATAAGATTGACTGCTTTTCTTGATGATTGGCTACGTCTTCCCTTAATGCCTACGCATTTTGTGCCAAAGAGAACCCAACGAAGGAAACTGGTCAGTAGAGGAGGATGCTGAAATTCTGACATCGACTGGATACCTGTAAATTTCCATTTAGCAGATGAAGATGCAAGTGCCTTTCTTAGTATCGTAGCTGCTTCCTGAAGACATTCAACATCAGCTTCTTCTGTTTGTTGCTCATGAAGTTCAGAAACAGTTTTTCCAAGCAGCTTTTCACCTACGAGAAGTTCACTTTCATTGGCACGATGTGATTTTATGAAATTTACTCCTTCAATGTTTTCTGATATTATTGCTTTCAGGTGTTTTTTGTGGTGATAAGGTCCGGGGTCGATGTCATTGTCAGCAAGGAATGAAACGTACAACTCATTAACTTCATTCATCGTCACAGTAAACCCTTCATTCAAAGAACATTTCACAGCATTCAATATGTCAATATCAGCAATATGTTTGCCAATGTTTAATTTGGACCTCATCTCTGAGTTGGAGTAGCCCTGTACCTTTCGCTCATGATCCCTTAGACAATTTCTGTGATACATCAAGTCAAATGCAGAACAATCTGTAGGCTCATTAACATGAGCTAACGCCACACGTAATTTTTCATCTTTTGTGTTTGATTTGATGAACATTAATCTTCTCCCCATAGACTCTGTTTCTACTCTATGTAGTTCACCACTATGTGCATTTTTGCATTGAAACACACAATTTTTGGCATTCGGTGCAGAGCTTGATCTTCTTAGTCGCCCTGGTACATCTCCTTTGCTGCATGACGGTGAAACCGATCTTGAAGGCCGTCCTTTCTTTGGTTGGACTGCTGTCTTTGATGATGATGATGATGCATCAAGAACCCTTTTCTCTGCCCTTTTCAACTTCGCATTATTTACAATCTGTTTGTAGCATGCCCAATGAAAAACAGACTGAAAATATTGTTCATCTGTAAGACTTACTATCCTTTCCCAAACAGGAGAAATCGTAGTTTCCCCCAAAGAAGAGCGTTTTTTTGCAAAGTCTTTGAGTTTTTCTAGGGATGATTTGGATGGTGTCAAGTTCATTTGCGTTGATTCATCAGCTTGCAAACATACGATACACTTATTTGAACTTCGGCCGGAGGTCTCCATCTTGTCTGCTCGTTCAGTCCTGGAAAGAGACCGGATGACTGAATGAGCTTTAGATTTTCTTTCATTTCGAGCAAATTAATGAAGTCATAACAATGACAGCATAAAGGTGGAGTGTAAATCGTTTGTAATGTATTGTTGACGTTTATTCACAAAATCTAATTTCAGTAAGATTTCAATATATTTTTTATTCATTCATTAATGCATCACTCACTTTTGTATTGAAAAGATAAAAAAATAATAAATCATTTATGTTCTCTCTTGGCTAACCTGGAAATTGACACACATGTGACAGTTTTGTTTCCTCATATCCACTCTTTCATCATTTAAGATCTGAATCAGACCCTGAAGGGAGTGAAGGGGAAAAACAGCAAAGATTATGCATCAATTGGTTACAGATTCACTAATCTGTTACTAGTTTGTAGTGAATTAAGATGTCCATGTTGGCATAAAAATTTCCCCCTAGATTCCATATTGATAAACACTGTTATTGTAGGGATCACAAATACATCATTGATAAATTTGCTTCCCTTGGAGCCTATTCCGATCATTTTGGGTTAATTATAATAACTTTGATAAACTGTTCAACACCCAGCACTCATAGGAAATAACACAGATACAAATAGCTACTGTACAGTACGTATGTGCGAGATGGTAACATCATTGACTTTGAGCAAAGAGAATACTTCACATATTACACACATTCAAATGTCTATTTAAACATTCTTATAAAACAACAGCAACTGACATCTGTTTATCAACAAAGGTAAATGTACATTGTAGGCAAATTTAATAGTTTAAAAGGCCTACCTCTCAAATCATGTGGTATGGTGACAGCTGCTCTGACAAAATCAGAATGCATAGAAGAACATTGTAGAGGTCTTGAGTCTTTACACAAGTAAATAGGTTTAGTGGGACAGTAAAACAATCTGTCAGTTGTGTGTAATCTGTATGGGACACAGACTTACATAGTGTATCTATACACATACATCCACGTGGGTGAGAGCACATGGGGAGCACATGTCATATCAAAGATGTATGCTGGCAATCTGCATAGACACGTGATACTGCATTCTGATGTGATGCGTGTCTCATCATGTCTTATCTCTGGAATAACAGGCCTGTATTTGCACACTGAAGTTTTAATACGTCCAGTCCAAGGCATTTATTTTTCTGGTTTTTCTTTAACACCACATTCAGTAACTGTTATATGTTATAATTAAGCCCCCCCCCCCCCCCCCCGGGTGGAAGAAGGGGGGGGGGGGGGGTGATGCGTTTAGGCATATATACGATGATCAAGATGACAGCCGGTATTCTATGTACCAGGTCCTGCAAGCTTTAAATACAGATGATCTCTCAAAATGGATGATTCTAAGGTACTTTCAAATGAATTAATATAGCAAATGTTATTCCATGGCGGCCATTTTGAATTTCAAAATGGTGGTCAATTCGAATGGTCAGTTACTGGGAGCTTGTGTTTTGTTTGAAAACACACATAGCATCAATATTATGATACTGTTACGGTACAAACCTTTCCAGGTGCTTATAACTTGAGACATGAGATAAAATAGGATTAGCAATGGCGGCCATTTTGAATTTCAAGATGGCGGCCAATCGAAATGAAGCAAAATTTTATAAAAATGTGTATTGATATATCAGACATCATAAGCATACATTTTATCCCACATTTGCACCTTCTCCAATGTCTATAATATGAAATAATGGTAAAAAATGCATTTTTTATGGTGGCCATTTTGAAATTCAAAATGGCCGCCTAAGACGTGGTCGAAAAAAATGGTACCAAAGTTTTTTGGATTCAGCACCCCCAAATTGACAAAATTAGCCCAAAAAATCAATTTTGGCACAATTATCTCACGGGATTCAATATTGTGACATTACAGGCTGTACTAAATGCATTTGGTCTGAATACTGAAAACTAGTTTGCTAGCGGATATAAAGAATGGATTGTTCTAGAGATCCTAAAGTATATGTACATGTATCATTACTTGGTACCCTGGGTTGGTGAATACACTGACAAGAAGGGGGATGCTATATACTGCTTTATTAGTTTGGATCTTTGTAATATTACGAGTGATTAGAATGATGGATAATTACCAAAAGGGATAATAATATTTCTTCAAAGGCAGAGCATTCTACAGTGTAATTACTCACATATTTAATTTCAGTGTAATTATATAATTTGGAAATCATTTATTCATTCATATTGTTGTGTGAAGTTGTGAACCCTGCATACAGGTAACACGCTTTATACAGGGTTTGTATTGACTCTAATAAAGAGCTACTTGTTTTAAGTTACATTTTATGTTATATCTTTTCTTCTGTTCTTTGATATATTAGTGATTTAATTGATTGATATCCCAGAAGTAATGAGCTTTTAAATTGCCCTAAGAGTATCAATGTATTCTTCACCAGCTAGCCAACTGAATTGTCCCTGCATGGCCAGCCTGCAGATGTTACCAGGATATTGAAAGGTTGATAAGTTAGATAAATATATATATATGCTTGCCAATAGCTCAACAGGATCATCAAGTTCACCTCTATAGGTAGACACAAATTTGTTCTCAATGCCAACCTGCTGTTAAGCACGCCATTAAGCTTGCAGCCATTTTTTCCACGAGATTGTTGACGAACTCGCCGACGAGCTTGTCGACGAACTCGTTGACGAACTCGCCGACGAACTCGTTGACGAACTCGCCGACGAACTCGTTGACGAACTCGCCGACGAACTCGCCAACGAGCTCGCCAACGAGCACGCCAACGAGCTTATCAGCCAGTGACGAGCGTGTATATTTGGAGCACGCCAACGAGCTTGCCAACGAGCACCCCAACGAGCTCGTAGCTAATTTGCATATTTGGAACGAAACGAGCTCGCTGGCGAGTTCGTCTGCTTGCTCGTCAACGAACTCGTTGACGAGCTCGCGTGTAAGCGTACTGAAATTTGTATAGGGGTCGACTACCCAGAGAAAGTCATCTAATTTTCTTCCTTCATCGGTGATAGAAATGCATATTTGTTTTTTATACAAAAATGGCTCAAATTCCAAAGTTATTGTGGGTTCACATGATAAACTATACATCTTGGAAGATGGCAAAATTATCTTTAAATATCCCTTGTTATTTACATTCATAATTGGGTATAAAATGATTATTACCTCAAAATTGATAATTTAAATAATATTACACTATACATTTGCATAGTGCTTATTACTACGTTTCTAAGTGCTTTACATTGTAATTATTGTACTACCATCCAATCGTTGTAAGTTGACATGCTCTGCTCCCTGAGGAGTATTCCTGCCAGGAGCCATTTTACAAACGCCTACATGCCAATCCAACCATGTTAAAGTTTGTATCCTACCAGGTATCTATTTAACACCTTGGTGGAGAGTGGCAAATTAATGTCTTGCTAAAGGAGGGACTTGGACTGCAAACCATGTGATCCATAGTCCAGTGATATATCCACTAGACCATGACGTCTCTATCCATGTACCCAGGGTAGCCTCATCATTATAAATAATGCTCTTCCTATGGTACCCAATCGATACACCTGAATATAATACCTTGCCCGTGGATGTAACCACTGATCAAAACCCAGGACCTAGCTCTCACTTTCACCAATAATAATAATAATAGCACGTTCTTATATAGCGCTTTTCAGGACCGCAGGCCGCCTCTCAAAGTGCTTTACAGATATATATTATTACCCCGGTTATCGGATTCAGGCTTACATGTATCCGCACACAATGTATGTACATTCTCCACTCCCTGGGGAGCATTCCAGCCAGGCATCATTTTAACAAGCGCACACTTGCTAAGCTAAGCACATAATCTTTCGCATCCTACTGGGTACCCATTTAACACCTGGGTGGAGAGTAGCAAATGTAGATCGATGTCTTGCCAAAGGACATTAGTGCCGCGGCGAGACTTGAACCGCAAATCTAGTAATCCACAGTCCGGTGCCATATCCACTCAACTACAACACCACGACACCAATACTACATTTCTCCCGCATCCAGACTTCTATACCTTCTATTTGACATCATAATATGGACGTGTTTAGATTCCATACATATCTAATCTAGTCACAGTCCTTTGTAAACTACCCCCAGTCCACCCGGTGGCATTGATGAACGAGCTCTGTGAGGTATGTTCTGGTCATGTTAGTTTGCTTGTGGGAGAGCATTAAAAATGATGAGGAGAGATAGAGGGGCGCATCATGTCAACGTCGTAATTTTGTGAGCAGGAGCTAGGGAGTTCTGGCAACGCAGGAATGCCCGCTGATAAAAACATCGGAGGAGAGTTCAGGGAAAGTGCCAAATTGTTAGTGAGCTCCTGTTTATTTGATTCTGTTTCATTCTCAGTTATGATTGGAAAGAAACCTCAATTTTGTTAAATTGAATTTTCATTCATTTCATTACTTTTCAATTAACTTTGTGCAAAAAAAAGAGCGGAAATATACATATCTAATTTTAAAGAAGAAAATAAAGAGCTAATAAATTAGAAGAAACATGCTAAAAATTGAGAAACTAAATAAGGACAACTTGTTTACTGACAGACAGAAGGAATTTTTAAACTAAATGTAAGATGAAAGAACACCTTTTTGGGGCTCTTAACAGGCAAATTCTTTATGGCATTCCATCAAAATAAGAAACGTTTTTTAACAGTTAAAAAGAAGAAACTATATTTCTAATCTGAGTTGAAAGAGCTAACTACAAACAGAAACGGAAGAATGGCAAGTGCCCCCTCCCACAATATATCCACCTTTTATCTTGCTGATGATATCCACCTAAAATACTCAGTAGAAAAGTCAAGCAAGTAATCCTCCAAGCCCTTGTTGCATGGACCACTTTTAATTTCCTCTCTTTAGAGTTTGCTCTCCTCTAAATAGCTTTTCCATTACATCTGAGGCCTTACTCTATTAGCAATACTCATTCTTCCTAACCTATTTTTAAATTTCTAAATTTATCATATATATTCTTAAACAAAGAATGGCATTTAGATCTCACTTGTAACTTTATATCTCAATAAATCAAGACCGAGTTTGCTTCACCACCGAAATAGGGCAGTCAAATACGACGCGAGCCAGGTATATTCATCCTTGGTAACTATAATGCACTTCCTGAATTGAAATCGTTACAAAATTATAGTAGACAGCAATGCAAAATGATTAAAGGTAGAAAATTAAACAAATTTGCAATCTCGCTCCCCTGGGTTTGTGGGTTTGGAAATGATAATTATTCTCTTTCGGACAAGATTCTTTTGTCGAAGAAGAGTGGCTTGATTACACCAGACTCGTGCTACAACCCGTTGGATATTTGCCCAAGAACGGGGCTGGTAAAATGCTGTTGGTGACATTTTCCCATGGCTGCTCTGCCTGCTCAGGTTTCAATTCCTAATGTAGGAGGCTATTTATGGTCGAGGTTGTTGAACCGGTTGCCTTGACTTTTTAGCGAGAGTGGAAAGGATATCTTTTCTGGTTCTCCTTGGTTTCTCCGTTTCCTTCTACACTTACCCCTGTCATTTACAAACTCAAAGCGATTGTCGCAGGATGGAGTTACAGCTAAATCTTGATCAGTTTTTA
Organism: Strongylocentrotus droebachiensis; assembly: GCA_035222895.1. Classification (NCBI taxonomy): domain Eukaryota; kingdom Metazoa; phylum Echinodermata; class Echinoidea; order Camarodonta; family Strongylocentrotidae; genus Strongylocentrotus; species Strongylocentrotus droebachiensis. The sequence continues at coordinate 72,863 of JAVYIG010002816.1, read as the reverse complement.
CAGAGAGTTTTTTTCTTTCCTTACGTAAATACCCTGTCATGACGAACCCAAATTGATTGTTACATGAGCTAAATCTTCAGATTTTACAGTGCTTGACAATTTGATCATCTCTAGAAAGTATAGATGACAAATCTGTTACAAACTGAAATTGATTGTCGCAAGAGCCAAAGCTTCAGGTTTTTACAGCGCTTAACGATTTGATCATGTCTAGAAGTTTCGATGACAGATGGAGAGCTCTACTGTACACACAGTTTTCACTTCTCTTGATTCAGTGGAAAATGGAGATATACATCGAGATTAAACAATAACAATTCTTCAAGTATCTGTTTGTTTGTTCTTGTATATATGCCTTTCGCTCTGCTTTAAACTCTTGGTGAAGAAAGTTCATATTTTTTGCTAGCCACAAATATAAAGAATTGTTTGCTTTAATTCTCTCTGTAATTCTCTCTCTTCCCCTTTTCCCTCCATTTATTTCTGCTCTTTTCTGTCCCAATACTTCTCTTCTTGTGTCTTTCTATCTCTCTTCCTCTGTTATTAAAATAATATATCTTTTGTCATCTCTCTCTCCTCCTCTATCTCCCTCTCTCTTTTTTTTTTTATCTCTGTCATGCAATCTACCTCTATCTCCATTAAATCAATGGTAACATTCTTTTTCTTTCATGTTTCTGTTTTATTTTCCAGAAATATATACGCCTCCTGCCAAAGCTTCAGAGATGACACGAATGCCTCCCGATGAAAATCTAATATTGCTCCTCAAATCTATAGAGCTTTTTTTCTTTTCTTTTAAATACAATCTGAAGCATCTCAAGAACAGTGAGAGGGGAGCTAGGTCAGGCAAAGCTTGGAGATAAGATTACTGAAAGACATCCATCATTTACCAACAGGAGCCCACTCCAACAAGTTATTCAGTTCGAAATATTCCCTCAAAAGTTTTTCCAAAAAAATCATATGAATGCAGTTAGCCTACCCAAATTACTGCTTTGTCCCCAACAATTAAATTGCAGCATCCTACATCATCCTCTAGACAATATACATTCCTATACGTAGCAACGGTAAATCCTCTTCAATGAAAACAAAGAGCTAAGAGCATCCAACGACGAAACAGTCAATCACACAGAGCAGCACACCCACAGCAATGATAATATTGTCATTGTAGCAGGGGGCCGGGGCATATTAAATGCATACATGAAATGATGCGATCACATAATTAGCCTTTATTGCCATCGATTCATCTCGACACGTTTCCTGGGGGCGTGCACTCACCGCCCGGATCCGCATCCTGTCGCGGACCCGTTCCTACACATCGCAATCAATAAGCCTTTGGAATTTGGCGGTATCTCAGTGTTCGCATGGCTCGATTGTATCTCTGGTATGTGTGGGACTGGATGTGGAGATCGATAGAAGTATGTTTCTTGTATATGTGTGTTTGGTCAGCAGAGGTAGCGGAGAAGCTTGGTGTATCGTCCAAAGGGAATGCAATAACAGCACAAGTACAAGACATGATGGAAATAATATTTGCAAAATAGAAATGTAGTACATGAACATTGAATGATAACATGAATTGTTTAATCTAAAGTTAATGTTGACCCTATCATGCAAATACATGTATATACACTGTGGGACCCATGTCAACTCAGTCCTTTCACCAAAGAGATGGAATGTGTTTAATAGAACCCACAATTGACCTCAATTCAAATACAGAACCTCATATCTAATAAAGAGATGTCGGAACATGATTGCCTGTGCTTCATTTTTTCTCTGATAATACCTGGCATAAGCCACACCTTCTAGACAATCTGAATCACTCTAGCTGTGACTGTCTTTGGATCAGAGAAAATCCCTCGACCTGCCAACACTCTCTACTTGGGTATTCATGACGTCTGTAATAACACATCTCTATGGTACTTCAAGGCATATCCTAAGGAAAAGTATGTTCTCTTCTGAGGCCCCTCACAGAATCATAATAAATCTTTGTTTACTAAGCCTTAGAGGTATTACCTCATTGTGAGGAAGAAGATTTTGGATGGTCTTATAGACAAAGTGGTTTTCAGTATATTATACTATCACCAGAAATCTGCAAAGTTAGTAGTGGTGTTCTTCCTGAATATTCTCACATGCAATGATTTATTCATGTAAGCTGCAATATCAGTATTGCATTATGAATGAATTTAAAACAACTGCAGCATTATAAGTAATATACTAGAATAAATAAGTAGCTAGAATAAGTAATTGCAATGACGACCTTCGTCATTGCCTTGTTTTCGTTCACATTCTGCCCCATTAATATTCTCCTCCTTAGTGTTTTCCTTATCGTTATCGTCAGGAAATCGCATTCGTTTTGCACGTAGTGTTTGTTATTCCTAGTTAGGTGCTCTCCTCATGTCCTTTTCATTTCAAATTTCATAGGCATAGTCTCTACCATCTCATCAAGGTCACCTACTTTTTCGATTTTCGAAATCACTCACGCATAACTATCCAGGCGCCATTTTGTCCGTTTCTGGTCCATTTTAAGGCCTTTCTTTCTACCTTCCTATCTCCACTATCCTAGATCCTACACACTTCTAACAATTTTATCTAGATAGTCTAAGAGATGTTCTTTAATCTGCGACGTATAACCTGCCCTTCAAAATGCCATCTTTATACTCAAAATTCAAATCTGAAACCGTCTCCGTCAACAATCTCTCAAATTCTTGAAAAAATGACCCCTAAATAATCTAAAACTGCCATAACTTTCTCATATAAATTTCGTTTTGTATTTAAATCTCACAGTATCTTTATCTCATAATTGCACATAGCCATGCCAAATTTCACGCTCTAATAGCTTTCCAAAACATAAATAGTGCCCTCTAAAGTTCTGGGAATTGGCTTTCTTTCTATGGCCGTATCTCCATTATGGCTTGGCAAATCCGTACCCTTTTTTGGATTTAGATACTTGAAGATATGCCCTTTCCAGCCATATACAAAATTATATACCCTTACACTGACTGACTTTGAGAAAAATGCCCTCCAAATTCGCCATTTTCAAGAAAATTCCAAAATAACTTCAACTTGCTCTAAAATAGCGATCTTTATACCTACCGTACATCAATGAAACTTGGCACACATATGTATCCATATACGTGAGAACTGTCTGCCAAGTTTGATAAATTTTAATGCCCTCGTTGCAAAGTTATCGCCCAAAATGATGAATTTACTATGCTTTACGTAATAGCGCGTTTGATGCGTGCAGTATGTTTTGCGCAGATGAAAATGGTTTCAAACTGACCGCACTGAAGTGCCCTTTCGAATGATACCAAGTATGGTATATGTTCACGCAGAAAATTGTGAGTAAATCGCATTTGAACAAGGGTCACTATACGAATTCCGCCGAGTTTCAGCCCTATTATAACACGTTTCGGCCATGACGTCATTTTTAAGACTGTCATTCGGTTGTGTTAGTATGGGCGGCCGTTCGTGCCAAAGCACACGTCGCAACATGTTCATCATGCACCAAGTCCTATTGGTTTTGCACGCAGTGCTTGCGAGCCCTTTCGAGATCCCTTCCTCTACTCCAATTCCCTTCAAAATTTGTAGGCGTAGTCTCTAGCATTCCTTCAAGGTCACTGAATTCTTCGTTCTCCGGAAACCCTCATGCGTGACCGTCCAGGCACCATTTTCTCTGTTTCGGGCCGTTTTGGTGACCTTTCTTTCGCCCTAACTATCTCCACTATCACAGAAGCTACAGACTTCTTACATATTGCTCTGGTTAGTCCGAGAGTAGCTCCTTCGTTTGACACGTAGAAACATGGCGTCATTGCACGCACATCGTTGTGACACGATTGCATTTCTAGTTCTCATCAGATTTCATTCTCAATCCAAAAATTTGCAATCCTTTTCCAACACCCCTCTCACTGAAAACCCTCCGCCCCCTTTTCTAGCGATTTCCAAGATTATAAAGCTTGCAGTCGGGAGACTAGGAGGTGTCTCAGAAATTTCTGGATGATTGCAATACAAATATGCAATTTTCTAACCAGAATTAAAAAGCCTGAGGGCAAATACTACACCAATGCAATCACTCACAAGCAAGCACTAAATAGTGTCCACAATGTGTCAAAGTGTTTGGCTTCTCGACATGATCTTGTAAGACAGCTTTGCATTTGAATTTAATGATGCTTGACATAAAACAAGCTTCCTAAATGCTTTATTATTGTATAATGTAGTCACCTGGGTGAGATTTCATTGGCTTGGGCATGCTCTCTTTAAAACGGCTAACCCTCTTTCTACACAACCCTGTGTAGGCATAAACAGTCAATTTTGACTTAATTGTCTTAAAACCTAGTCAAACAACTACACAATCCTGTCATATTCCTGATGTCAAGTGAATATTTGCTCAGGGCCCTGTTTTTATAAAACTTGTTATCAATATTTTTAAAAATGACAAATTTCAATGACAAAATTTCTCTCAGCCAATCAGATGCCATGATTTCAGTAGCTAAGGCCCAGATATTCCAATAATGGTCTGCTTAGGGCAAGAAGGGCATGAACTCATATCGTTTTACAGAGCCAACACCCTTTTTGCTTGTTAGCTCTTTAAAATGAGAGGAATTAATGTCTTTCTAGCTCTTGGGAATATGTACCAGAGGGCAACCAAGAATTACCATCCCTCATAAATGTATTGAAGATTTGAAAAGTGCATTATTAGATATTAATGCACTTAAAACATGCTTTCTTTTCATGATGTGTCTTTCTTATTAAGAAGTTTATTGAGACACCCAGATCCCCCACGGTATTTGCTCAAAAGGTCACAAGTTAGGCACCTTTGAAATTGGAATGATTCTAAAGGCTTGTTCAGGTAAGGAACAGTAAACCCCGGCAAAAAAGTTGCTGAGGTTTTTTATGTGAAAATGAAAGGCAACTACGCACACCAAAGGACTTTGGTGTATAATGTTCACTGACGTGTATAATAAAAGATAGAGAGTAGTAGTAGTAGTAGTAGTAGTAGACTTTATTGGATAACTTGTTTAGCACAAGGCTAATCTGCCACAATTAGGTCCATGTGACACTTTACTTCATTATAAAAAACAGAAAGTTTCGAGGCGTCATTTCTTATTCTCCCAGTAATAACTATGATCGTAAAGACTGTGTAATGTCGGAACAAACCTCTAGAGATGGGATATGCCACAAGACAAAGGATCAGGCAGCTTATCCTTATGTATAAGGTATTTAAAAAAAGACATGTCTGCTGAAAGCGAGTAGGGTAGTAACTCTACGTAAAAGAGTTTACATCCCTCTTGCTCTCACTCTCAGCAGCTGAAGCCACTTCTTATCCTCCCAATAATGACTATGATCGCAAAGACCGCGTCAGGTCGGAACGAAATGCTAGAGATGGGATATGCTACAAGGAATAGGATCATGCAGCTTTTCTCTTTGTATAAGTTATTTAAACAAGACTTGTCTGCTGAGAGCCTGAAGGGTAGTAACTCCATGTAAAAGAGTTTACATCCTTCTTGCTCTCACTCTCAGTAAATGAAGCCATTTCTCATCCTCCCAATAATAATTATGATCGCAAAGACTGCATCAAATTTGAACGCACCTCTAGATATGGGGTAGGTACGCCAGAAGGTATTCAAAAAGACTTGTCTGCTGAGAGTACTGTGAGCCAGAAAGGTGGAAACTCTTTTACATTGAGTTGATTCCCTTCTTGTTCCCAGCAGAAAAGTCTTTTGTAGATGAAGATGAAGCCATTTCTCATTCTCCCAAAAATATTATTTCAAAGACGTTCAGATGAATCAACTCAAGGGCAATTTCACTGCACTATTGTAGTGGCTATATATAAATAATGCTTGTATTATTTAATATGTCATTGCAATTCACACTTTTCAAAGGTCGATGGACAAGGGTATTCAAACTGCCTTAAGGTTGATTTCTTTAAAGGTCTTTTGCAATGTGTTTGAACAAGCTTCTATAATGCAGATGGATAGATCGTCCCTACACCATATTAAAAACAAGAAAATAAAAAATAAAAACAACACTATATAGTAGTAACTATAGCACTATATTTTAATATAAATTCTCGCTGTCACAACAGTTATCAAAACTTCTACTTCAGTAAGTGCTTATTCATCTATGAATAACAAGTAGCACTACACCTTTTTTAATACACTCAATATTTCTCAGCACAAAAAAATCAAATCAAGCATTAATGATAGCCTAAAGGTATCAATTGAGCTCAAGTCAGATGGAAGATTATAGTGAGGTTCACACGAGTGTCGCATAAATTTCGAGTTTCCAATCCAATCCAATCCAATCTACATAGCCTTTTATAGAGCTCCTTTTCCTTGCATTAAGAAAGCGCTTCATGAAGGGTATAGCTCATAATTTTACCTCATGGATTTTAACTTTAAGGATATCTTGTGGTTATCATTAAAGGACTCTGCAGACGCAATTGTGGTTATTAAAGGACTCTGCATAAGGACCTGTGGTTTTGAAAACTATAAACATACTCAAAGTTTTAAATTTTGAGTGATCTTATGGTTGGTGAGAAATTAGAACTATGAGCAGCTGGGGTCCTGAGCACTTGAAGATATGTGCTGTGCAGATTCAATTAACTTTGAATTTTTGCCAGCTCATATTTACAATGACGGCTTGCCAGGCTTACAGATGAAAACTTCAAATACTTATTTTTCCAATCTTGTGTGAACCTGCTTTACTGCAACTTGGGCATGGCTTAATCCTTATAGGTTTTGCGAACATTAAGTCAAGGTCTTTATAATCTGTATCAACACAGTACATACACAAAAATAAGCAATCAACATACATTGTGTCTGTACTTAAAAAGTCCCCAAAATAATTACGGATATCAACAAAAAGAATGGAGGAAAATATAACGGAAAAGATACAAACTAAGACCTGTCTGAATTCATGCACTAAGCAGATCAAACCAGATAGGAAAGTAAGTAGTAGGAAGATTAAAGTTTGAGGTTTAAATTTGAATTACGATGTTCCCATTTTGTAAGGCAAAGGAACATGTCTGATGGAGAACCAGAGGGATTGACTTCAACAGGAGTAATCAGACTTCAAATGTCAAGGTTTGAATACATGATATCGAGGGGTCAGTGACACAAAGACGGGACTCCATTTTGGCCATTTTGAGAAAAAGTGGTTTATGTGTCACTGAGCACCTGATCCTTAAGGAGTTAAGTCTATGTTTCACTAGCCATTGACTTCAATGGGGTGTTGGGTGGAGTTTATAAGTCTTTGTGTTTCCTGAAAAGCCCACATTTTTCTGAAAATTTTGATATCAAATACTCATTTTGGCAAAATATGGAGTTACGTCTTTATGTCACTGAACCCTCAATATGAAGTGGGAGAGTCCATCAAGATCAGTTTTGTCACACCTTCATACAGACACAATTAAGGCTTTCATGTCAGTTTCTCATGTTTGTTTCTTATGAGGGAGATATCACAGGATTTTAATTTGTGCATGCATGGTAACAAACCATGAACACAATGCATGTTCCTGAGTAATGGTGGAGATAAAGATTGCAAGGTGTGTTTGATATATATACATGATCATGCAGCACTTCTTTGAAAGAGCAAGATATGTATAAATAATGAGATGTAAAGGTACACGTAGCCGGGAGACAGCGAATGCGAGAAATAGAAAGAGAGAGACAAAAAGAGGGAGATACAGAGAAAGAGAGGAACAGACAGAGAAAAAAAAATATACATGCCGTAGTGAGAGAAAAAGGATGAGAGAGAGAGAGAGAGAGAGAGCAATGTACATGGTGAGATAGTCATATGCATGCAATAGTGAGAGAGAGCAGCAGAGACACGCTATTAAAAGACAAATAGAAAGAGAGGAGTCTAGAAAAGGAGAGAGGAAGAGATGCAGAACCAATACACTGAGAGATCTATGAATAACAAGGTATAGAATAAAAGCAAGAGTGACTAAAAGCAAAATTTAAAAAAAAAATATCTACTCTCCCTTTAGTATCCCAAAACTATGAGATATCTGTTAGACAATACTTATTTTATCTAACAGAAACAGAAATATCTTACAAAAACGACTTATCTTCCAGGAAACTTGATCAATACACAAGATGTATTGACACTTCTGTATCAGACATACACATTTGCAAATTAAGAAAATGCATGACCTAGATTTTAGTTATTTCTCTAACCTATCCTCATGCAATTTAACAGTCTCCCTCTTTCTCTTTTCACTTTCTCTCTCCCTCACTTGAATTCCATGGCAACCTCCAAAAATATATGCAGGAAGATAATTTGTGGACGTTAAAATGTCAGACGTCGTCTGACTTTTACCAAGCAGGTTGTTGATTTGCATACCCGCATGATCAAATTTGCACGCTCTTGGAACGGCATATCGGGTCCGGCTGGATGGTAAATTTTAACAAGTACATTCGCTTCTTCTGCATGCACTATTTTGTGATGGGGATGGAAACAAGGAGACAGCGTAATTATTGTTGCTTGCCTGCCCACAAGGCAGTCAGGTGCAAGAAGGCGTGGGAAGGAAAAGAAATTATGTACGATGAAGGCACCACAAGCAGGCGGCCTGCATGTTAACACAATGATAATTAGAGCAATGCTTCCCCCAATCATGGTTTTTTATTCACCTTTTTAGAACCTGTTGAAACATGAGACTTCTATTAAACTTCATTGAAGGCAGTTTCATTAGCATTTAACATGCATTTCCCAAAGAACATCAGACTGCCAGAAGCATCAGGGTTTGGCAGACCTGAACGCTATAGGAAAAGCCACAGTTACTTCAATCATTATGTGTGTGAGTGTGTAATTTGGGTTTTTACAGACATGTATCAATCAGATATGATTACCCGGTATATACGTCTGGGGACTGACCTTTAACGTCACCATCCGAAAGATGTAACTCAGTCTCAAACCAGTCTCCACTGAGTCAGTTTTTAGGTGAAGATAGAGAGCTGACCGTACCACAGTCATTACCACTATAGACCAACTCGCATCTCCCTAATTTCCTCTAAGATTAGACTTCGGCCAAGTCTCCAAAGGATTAAAAATAACTAACAGAAATGCTCAATCTCTGACATTGAATTCTTGATCTTCATTATAAGATTTTAAATCAAAAAATTTGATTAATCATGTAGTTATCTCACAAACTTTCAACAAGTAGCCACAAATGTTTTAATTAATTTTTTGGGGTAAAGTGTCTGAAGTGGTAAAAAATTGTCAAGTTGCTTGTCCTAAAATGAACTGATTATCAACCATTAATTTTCGAAACTCTATATTGCCTTGAGAACTGCAGTCATGAACAATCTGCGAAGCACATACGCCAACAAATTTGCGATCAAGGTAAGGTTTTTTCATATATTGAATAATTTGCACAGTCCATGAAAATTACAAATTACATATTGTATGAATGATATATCAGGTGATGAGTAAAGAGGAAATAAATAAAGAAGCATGTTCACATCTACCATAGATCGACTTAAAATGGGTCTGTTCTCATAGAAAATTCTGAAATTCCAAAATGAGTGTGAACATGACAAAGCCAGCAATTTCACAAGTTTTATCATCAGAAAGATTTTAGTTCAAAGTGACAAAAATGAACATTAAGAGGGAAATTCGACAAAAGACTTAACCTGGAACATTATGCATTTATAAAAATTTAACGTTCCATTGCGCACCAATGCTCTATATAAAGGGAATCATGGAAAACAGGAAAATTGTACTGTTTAGCATAATTATCCGGTAATGAATTGTAACAAATGGTCATGTTGAAACAATTATGTCCAGATGTTTCTAGCACAACTTGCACAAGCACAAGCACACAAACTCTTTATATGGACGTGTTTCTTCCTCATTTGTTTCATTAGTGTCACGTCTCAAGTCATTTGCTTAAGTAATTGCTTCCTCTTAAGTTTGCATGGCTCTCGACTTCAAGTAGAAGGCATCTGTTATCAAATAATGTAAAAGCACAACAATTTTTTGGGCACGAAATTGTCTGAAACTGCAAAATTTCAATGTTTGTAACAAAATGTGGCATAAAACTTGAGATTCTGATGCACTTTCTGATGCAAATTCATGAAAGTTTTCTGCTGGAAACTGTGTCATGTTTTAAAGTAGCAATTAAATGTGATTGTAAGATAGTCAGTCAGGCACTCTGGAATGGTCTAAAAAATGCAGCGAAACGAGTATGTCAAGTTTAAGGAAGCTGGTATTTCTATTATTCATAAAAATCAATCTCACATACATCCTAATAACTGAAAATTGCAGTCTGTGAATAATGATCAATCCATAAGTTCAACATAACAGGCATTTTGATAATAGAAAGAGACATAAATGTGCATTTCATCACATTCCTCTAAAAATAGTTGGAAAATTTGAAATGGCAGTTGAAACAAAGCATAATTCATAGCATAACATCACTTTAAATAATTCAACGATTTGAAGTGGTAATCTATAACACAATGCAGGATTCAAAACATCACTTTCGCAAAACTTCTGATAATTGAAATATGAAACAGCAGTCTGGGAGGTAAAGTAAATACGTCATGACATTATTCTGAAAGCATTCTGATAATTGAAATTGCAATGTACAATTCATAATATCACTTTGACTAAAAAACATTATGAAAATCTGAAATGACAGTCTGTGAATGAACGAAATAGCATTCTGTAAATTAATGTATGCTTCAAAACATCAATCTAAAAACATTGTAATAATATATTGCATGAAAGCAATCTGGCAATAGATAAATGCTGGTCTGTAAAACAAAGTACATGTAAAATTCAAAACATCACTCTGACAAATGTTCTAATAATTTTAAATGACAGGCTGACAAAAAAAATGAAGTACATCAAACATCAGTATTGTCAAAGACTGGTGGTACTTAAATAAATATTAAACCAATGTTACTGGGTGCGTTAGTCTAATATGCCATTTGCATCATGCAAACATTGCGTGCAATAATGTTTGACTTCTGGTTTCCTTTCAATCCTGTCAATTCTAATATATATGAGATAATCATATTGGTGTGTTTGTGAGGAACGACCGGAGAACAAAGTGCAAATACAAGCATTGCTTTCATGATGTCAATGTAGATTCTTCAAAGAATACTATATTTGATTTTCCAAGACATATTTGTAAATCTAATTTGCTGGCTATGAATAGTTCCCTGACAGACGAGTGTATGGTCCTGCTCATAAACACCTTGATTTTTTTTCTTCACAAATCGGTATAGCTTTCTTAAAGTCAAGACAAACAGATTTCTTTCATAAGAAGTTTGTGTTGTCGTGCAAAGTGCAAATATGCTTCACATAACATTCCATGGTGGACGTTACTGAATTTGAAATATCATCAAAACATGGCTCTGTGCATGAAAATCTTCTTTCATTTTATACTCCATATTGTTTCTTGATTGTTATTTGGCTACATCTTGTTTCCTTTTCATGATACTTCTTGTTACATCTTTCTCTTACAATTCAAAATAAATTTATCTTATTTCATTTAGTTGCAATTTTTTTCTCCTCCAAGTTTATATCGCTCATCAATGTACATTTATCTTTTAGAATTTGACCCTTCTTTATCCGAAACTTCAATCCTTTAATTTGCTGTTATGGTAATTTCTAAGGTAATTTATGATAGCCTCTTCTCTTTTTCATAAGTGTCCATCCTACTCCACCAATTCTCAATTAGCTGCTTACTGAATCTTTCTCTTCCTCTCTCTCTCTCTCTTCCTCTCGCTCTGTCTCTCCCTGCCTTTCCTCTTTCTCTCTCTCACTCTCTGCCCCCCTCTCTCTCTCTCTCTCTACCTCCTTCTCTCTTTCTCTCTCTCTACCTCCTTCTCTCTTTCTCTCTCTCCCTCTCTATATTGCACTTCACCTGACAGAAGATTCTTCTACTCACTAGAGGCATCAGTGTTTGGCATGACAAGGAAATTTCATCACGTTCACAGCATGTTTGCCAGAGGGATTTGCAAACGCGTCTCATTTTCAAGTCTTGTTATGTTTAGATTCTGCTACAAAAGCAACATGGGAGATAAACGCCAATGTATAATCTATCTGTAAGAGATACAGCATCTCACCTATTTCTTCTTGGCTCCCTATATCCCTCATATCAGGTTATATAACCCGTTCCCTTTTCTTCTCTCTACTTGGCTTGTTTATCTCATTGGGGTGATAATGGGGTTTGCAATTAGTAGTAGTTTGTAATTGGTATCCCTATTTATAGAACAGGTCAAGCAAGGCAATAAAGATTTGGACAGTGCAGTCACACAATAAAAGTGAAACTAAATTAATTCTTGATATAAATCTATTGAGAGCCAGAAAGTCATTAACTCTTTGTAAAATTACATGAGTTAACGCCCTTCTGGCACTCAGCAGACGATATAAAATTTAAGAAGGATGCCACATTTTCATAATTTCTATACTGAGCATTGATTCTTCTTCAAGTTCTTCATAAAAACCCAGATATAATATGTACGTCATGCCTTTTTAGCATTCGATATCGATGGTTTTTCTCTCCAATTTTTTAAACAGTACATAGCTCCTTAAACAATGCACTAAACAAATTACATGTGATAGAATATTGCACATTTCTGCTATCAATCACAAGTCAACGAGAACAAGAAAAATGCTTGCATGCTATTTTAGGGACATTCCTTAGAGATGACAGTTGAGATGTAGTCAAGCAATTCAATTATGAAAGAAATGGGTCTGAAAGCAATTTCGAATGCTTCATTATATCATGAGGTTTATATTATGAAATTTATTCAATCTTGCTGACAATCACATGCACTGCACACAAAAATAGAAACATGGGACAACACACACATTTGTCATGAATGTTTGGTCCAAACTCTTCAGACATTTCTTGTCATATTTGAAATATGAAGGAATTTTGAAAGTGAGCCTTTATGGGGAACACTTCTCGTGTCATATTCTTCCAAACTGACTTAGAGAGAATGAGAATTACACACAATTTTTTTTTGCCATCTTGACCAGAATTCAACTGTCTCTATTTATAACTCAACTAAATCATTAACAGACAAAAACATACAGCTGGAAATTAAAAGAAGCAACTAAAAAATTGATGCCTTGGGCAGTGAAGTATCACTTTTGTTTTAACTGTAATGAATTCCTTGTGTGGTTCAATACTATTAATTTTGTTACATGATGAGATATGCTTCATAAATTTTTGCACGGAAAATAGCTTAGCTTTACGTCATCACCAAAATACCATGGAAACAAGACTGGTATTCAAATCATGAATTTTTAGTTTATTGCAGGCACCTTATTCCAGATTTAGAACTAAAGCTGCAAACTGACATTTCAAAGTGCATTAAGAGCTGTGAAAATGCGTGGGTAACTTTAATGTTATAGATTATAGCAATCCATCCATAAATTTTACAATCATAGACATGTAGCAAAAGAAATCTGCTGACATCATGAGACTGATCAGACTGATGTGAATGCAAGAGAGAGAGAGAGGGAGAGAGAGAGAGAGAGAGAGAGAGAATGGGGGAGAGAGAGAAAGTAGCACTTCTTATTTAGATTTGCAGTGAAGCTAAGTTAATATGACATTTCAAATTTTGAATTGTTTGAAGGTTACAAGCATAGTAGCAGCAAAAAAAAAAAATCATCAACAATATCTGAATGATGGATGATGAATAATTCCCAATCATTTCTCGGAATGGAGAATAAAAAGAATCTTCAGTTTTTATTTAATTTTACAAATTTGATTTGTTTTAAGAAAAATGACCGACACATAGTGCGGAAAAGTTAAATTTGTCAACAAAAATAACCCAAATTCTATCGTTTCAGTCCATGATATGAACATAACATTATATAGATGACCTGAAAGGCGATAATGGTCCCCCTTTCCTGTGGATATGAGCCAAATCTCAGTTCAAGCAAAAGAATTATTATCAAGAGAGGAGGGAACAGGGGAAGCAACAGGAAATGTGACTCCAATATGATGAAAACTCTGTGTCTTGTGGGGATGTAAGAAGGAGCTTAAAAGTGTGAAAGCCTTGTTCAGACATGATATGGCTAACTGCCTCCAAAAAAAGAAACTACCACAGTAAAATAAAGACAATATTACATGTATATGAATGGAAAGTGGGATGGAAAAAAGCAGCACATAATGGGCCATATACTAAAGATGTACTCAATGATCTCTGTGTTACATATGATACAGAAAGGTGAACCCTGGGTGAACCACACCCTCTCATGTTCAATTTCAAATTCAGGTTCAAGTTTATTTACCATATTCCACTAATAGGTAATACAATAACAACAAAACATAAAATGGCATACAATTGCAATTGTACACATTAGAAAGTAACATTCTAGTACAACATACTTGAAAAAGAGATAAAGATGACATGAAAAGGTGGAGGATAACCACAAAGACTATTGGCCCTTTTGAGGCAGAACCTGATTTCATTTTGCCACTCCTGTTTTTTGGGAGGCCATCTACCATTCATGTATGAACAAGGCTACAGGATTCAACAAGAAAACTATACTGTGAACATGGAATAAGTTCTTTCTTAGAATCAGGCATGCAAATAAAGATTTTTGTACAATCACACCTTTATAAAAGAAAAGAACCACTTAAAAGAAACAAAATCTGACATTATCCGCGCATTCAGAACCAGATTTGACGCTGATACTAGTTTAATTACTGGTGGTCTGCCCCGTTCCGATCAATCACTAGGTCTGTCTAGTCTGCAAGCACGGGATCTAATTTGACACTGAACCACAATTCCTAAAGCCTTGAGCAGAGCCTAGCTCTGTCAGTCTCTGGCTATATTGAGCAAATACAGTACAGAGCCTATGGGGGGCAGTACACCGTGCAGTCGGCATAGTCTCTTAATTCAGGCACTTTGTTGCGCTTAAAGGTAAAGACCAGTATTGAAAACGCCCCAATTTCAAAAAATGAAATGGAAGCTCTTATTACCAATCATGTGAAAGAATATGTTTTGACTAATACATGATGATAACAATTTTGCCGGGAAACCGCCTACTAATTGATATATTTGGTAAATTAGTTTATCTATTGGTATGTGAGAGATAAACGCATGTGTCGCGCACGTGTGCATAGTCCCATATACATCTTTCTGTGTACAGTGCTTGTAAATTTACGAAGACTGGGCCAATTTTTTTATCATTTTGATGATTCCAGAACCTTGCAGTACACACCAATACTTAAATATGCTAAATGATCAACCTGTTCTGATCGATTCCACAACGTTTCTTTCACAATGCAATCGCATGGCCATAATTGGTTTTTATCTTTAACAACTGACAAGGGTTTGTACCTGCAAACTAAAGTTCGGTCTACCAATTGAAGCCTCCGAAAGAGGTTGGCACATGCTTCCCGGAGGCACTCGTGCACGAGCGCCCCTGCCCATTCGGGACAAGAGCAGGAAATTACGCCTCCTGGTTCCGTGCGCTGACAGATGTCAAGAACTATCAACTCTGATTTCTCTTTGGGATCCGGAGAGGAGCATCGCTTTAGATTGGCCGGTACTCTCGGTTCAGAGACTGGGATGATGGATTTTACTCATGTCAACTTTTATACGGGTGATAGTACAAGCGGGTGCACAGACCTCAGGAAAATTGCTATCAATTACCTTTAGCATCATATTTCTTATTGTTGTGTAATTCTTACATAATGTGCCAGTAAACAATTTGTAAAGCTTGCTTAAAGTTTCATTCTGCATGGTAATTCATGCCCTTTAAATAAATTGTTTGATTTCTGTGTTTTGCCATATCATCTGCTGAAAAAATGCAAGAAGTACCTTGAAATAAATACGTAGGAATAACCAAAAATGTCAACAAAAGGTAATCTTAATTCTTTATATTTTATAAAAAGAAATGATTTATCATGTACAGATTTATGCATGAATGAAATTTGTAGTTTGATAGTACACTGCATCCTCCAAAAAAAAAGAATTTGCCGGTTCATAAGTACAAATATGCAATTGATTACACTTAAGGAGGCACGAGGGCTCAGTGGTAGAGCAGTGGTTTCGTAACCGGGAGGTCCCAGATGCGCTAGTGCCCTTTGGTAATGCATTAATACCCATTATCAAGTCCCTCTGAGAGGACTGCTAGCCATACATCCCCTGGTTGGTTGCGTACTTACAAGCATACACATGCTTTCTCAGCAGTCAGGTAAAACAAACAAAGACACAAGGTCAAATAGAAAGTCTTGAATCTCAAAGATTGTGGACATAACCTTTTTCCAGCTACTTGCACACGATTTGACAGAGAACTACTTTCCACTTACTGCAAACACACACAAAAGAATTCTCTGTCAGCAGCAGGGCTCTATTTTGATTTGCAAACATTGCCCCAAATAAAACACTCCCTCAAGAGTCTCGTGCTAATATAGGTGCTTACAGAAGAAATGGAGTAACATCGAGTGGGCGGGGAGGCCGACTCCTAAAAATAAAGGGACTGCTGCGTTATTCTCAGAAAAGGGTAGGCATAATGTGTAATGTGTAGCTCTAATCTGTATAGACTGTAAGCTAGGACTTGGGTTATAAGATCAACAGGATGAGGCAATTACTGTTTTTGCTCAGAAGGAATAACAAAAAAAAAGCTCCATATACATAGTTTCGTCAGTTACACATTCAGGAATGGTAAGATCTTCTTGGAGCTAGAAAGGCATTAACTCTTTGTTAAGTAAAGTTAAGAGTTTACAACCTTTTGGCTCCAAATAGAAGATATCATAGAGTACCGAAGCTGTGACGTCATAAAAATCTATTTTTAGAATTTCTCAATTTTTTCTTCATATTCCGAAAGAACATCAAAAATAATGTCCAAATGTCGAAAACCAATTGAATATGTTAAATATCGGCTGAGATATGACCATCTGAATAAATATACTCCCCATAGGAACTCAGTGTTATATGCTTTGGCTCCTAATGGTTAGGAGCCAGAGCATATAACACTGAGCTCCCATAGGACATATATTCATTCAGATGGTCATATCTCAGCCAATACTTAACATATTCAATTGGTTTTCGACATTTGGACATTATTTTTGGTGTTCTTTCGGAATATGAAGAAAAAATTGAGAAATTCTAAAAATAGATTTTTGATGACGTCACACTTCTCCACTCTATACTAATGCATTTAGCGTGGTGGTAAAAAGATTGGCAAATTTCACAGTTGCTGTCTAATATAATTTCAAAATTCACATCATGTTATTTCAAACAAACACAAGAATTGGCTACATGCTGTGTCAAGAGACATTCTGTCTGGTTATACGTATTACGTATAAACCATAAAAATTACTGTATAAATTACGACCGACCCACAAATCTGAAAATCTACGGTCAGCATTTTAATTTTTTTTTTTTTTAAGACTGTTTTTTAAATTTTTGTTTATGAATGAATAAAAATATATTTAATTTGTTTGTTTAAATGGGATATAAATGCATAAAATCAAATTATTCAAAATTCTCACTCGTGCAAACCATGGATAATTATGAGGTGAAAAAGATATCAATGGAATGAAGATGCTGAAGCACATGTATTAAAGCATTACAATCAGAGAAATGTCAGCTAAAAGAGGGCAGGAAAAAGAAAGAAAAAAAAATCAAATCTGAAAATATCGTCCCAAAGAGGGCGACAAAAAATTTTTTTTTTTTTTTAGACCGACCGACCCATGTTTTGGCACCCAAAGGGCAATACAACAAGTTTTTATTTTAGGCCTAAGGCAAAGATTCAAAGGCAGTATACCTTCTCCATGATACAAATGTCTCTACATTCACATCTTACCAAGATTTCTGTGAACACACAATATAAAACAAGACCAATAAAAACTGACTCAGATGACCCTGGTTTGAAACTGAGTCATGTCTTTTGGATGGTGACGTTAAAGGTCGATCCCTAGACACGTAAATAATCATATATGATTGATACACGTCTGTAAAAACCCAATTACACACACACAGGGGTAGGCGAGGGACCTTTTAAAGGAAAATATCCCATCTTAAACACATGCCATTATAAATGAATGATTTCAAAGTATCATTGCAGGGGGGGGGGGTCTTTTGTTTGATTTTTCAAGGGGAACATGTTGAAGTCGAGCTTACACTTGCCTATATGTGTACATAGGAGATTACTGGTAAGCACCTACCCTCATGCATTCCGAGACCATAGACATGTCCACCTCAATTTAAAAAAAAATTAAAACAAAAAATGTGAGAAGTATGTACTTGTACATGTATTTTCCTTTAAAAAAAACAGTCATCCACAATGCTATATAGGTTCTGTTTGATTGATTTTCAAATTTAATACTGGAAATCTGTACAACTTGACAGCTCTGTACTTATGCATACATTCGCCTAGCCTGCACCTGCGCTACATGCCCGTCTACACTTAGTCATCGTGCTCCTACCCTCTTAAAGCCGTCAGCTTTGGTATCTATTCATAAACCCCTGTCAGTTCCTGCATTAATACCTTCTATCTATTCAGTCGATTCCAATAAGTACCCTTCACTGGACTATCAGTCAGGACTTCTTTTTGGTTAGTTGATTCCTTTCTGTCACAATGACATCCACCGCTAGATGACCCTTCTGGGTCGCTGACTTCATTACCTGCGCTACCCACAATGCTTGTTTAGGAACTCGGCTGCACCTGTTAAATTGCTTAGGTGACAAACAGAGACCCGTGGAGCAAAACACTTTCAGAAAAAAACTAATGGTGTTTCTAGTCGATGTGAAGCATCCATTAACTACTCTGGCTAAGATAGATAAATGCTTTTGCAGAAACCGAGCAAGTTCGTTCCCGGTTAAGTTTTTACTAAAGTTTAGTATCTTTAGTGTCTTTAGCTTTTTAGCTTTAATTGTTTGGGAGAGAAACGTGTCTTTTCATTAAACCAACACCATGTCAGGCATACAATATACTGGTTTCTAATGCATTGAAGTTGAAAAAGGGGTCACTGATTTTAGGAGCAGTAGAAAAATTAAGCAGGATAACTTTATAAATAAAAGCCTCCAACTACTTTGCAATTCAGAAAAAAGGCACATTTGTATTTATTTTATTATTTTTGTGTCAATAATGTTAATTGTGTATTAGCTTCAATATAAAGTGTAAATATTTGTTTGAATGTCAAGTAATTGTGTACATCGTTTATCAGAGTCTAACCATGATTAGCAATATACGTTTGGTATAGTTCTTTTTACCAAATTATTCCATTATTGCACACTGATTTGTTATATGTGACATTCATTTTGGTAGCTTATGATCACATCATATGAAATCATACCCAATCATAGCAAATGTACAACCAAATTGACAAATTGGAAAGATAAGATAAGTTGATACTAAGACATCGTCAGACACATCAACCATTTAGGTGCGATATGATACACTAACACTGCCACGAATGATAAACAAAGGGATTTACTATCAAATACCATTGCCTTGAAACAATGTACCCGTTTATTAACATTGCAATGGAGTGACCTCATAATCAAGTGACTAGCATGCTACAATGCATTATGAACTGGATTTCAATTAACGGTAGCATTTCATCCATTTCATCCAGCTTCCACAAGGTCAAATGCATCTGATTAAAAAGGCTCCATTTTCATTCTGGCCTAGCTTCCTCGCATCAGATCAATTACAGATCACGCTAATGGCTGCCATGTTGATTAGCGGGCGATACCTTCCTAGTAAGATCGTATTACGTTTCAAGGGTATTTTGTTGCGACTCTCGACAATTTGATATCATCCCCGGAATCGATTTTAATCTTACGAAGGGGAAGCAGGGCATGGATGATGATGGAAGGAAGTGTTTTTGAGGCATATGCACGAGTTGATTTCCAACTTACTGCAATGAATATAAATCTGAGTGGGTGAGCAAATTAAAGGTACCAATCATCTAGAAACTTAATTTGTGTACAGCTAGAATATATAAAATCAACCTAAGAAAGACAAATTTATGATCATTCCGTATGGTTTAACGGTGAAGGAGTACAAAGAAAATATACATTAGAAGGTTCACCTTTTGTTGTAATGCTTTTATATTTGATTGTAATTTATACAGTCTTTTATGAATCTGTGGAAATAAATGAAATTGAAAAAAATTGAAATTGAATACATGTAAGTCCGACTTGGGTTCCATGTGTGCTCTATTCTATGCAGGTGCATACTTATGCGTCATCTTGTTTACTTGCTAGACGCTCTGATGTTGATTAAGAGTGTATTCAAAGTTATTTTATCTCTTTATAGGAATAACCTTTGAGCTTATATTTTATAGTATAGCCACATTGAACCCCCCACATGTAGAACAAGATATTATTTGGGTTAACGGACCCCTTTAAAAAAAGACCTGTGGGAAGTCTGGTTAGATTACAGTGTAGCTAATGGTCTTTTCCTGGTAATACTGATAATCTTGTTTACAACAAACCTCTAAGAAGAAAATGCCTTTACCACTCAAGATGTTATCTCTAATGATCTCAATGTCTAAGTTGGGATTTTCCCTTCTCATTTTTCACATTTGATGTGTCACTTTGTTCTGTTAATATGTAATGATGACCATGATTGCCTCCAGTGAAACAAGAACAAGAGATAGTCATAGGGAGATAAGGTAAGGAAAAGGAGAGAATGTAAAGAGGAATTTAATTACTCATTATTCCTAAGTTTCATTTGAGGTGTTCACACTTGTACAAGCATTGCTTTTTAGTAGACCCCTCTGTTTCCAACATGTATTTCTTAAATTTGTTTTAAATGCTTATAATTGATTTGTAATGTTTTGTTGGAAACATGAATAAATTTGAAATTTGAATTTGAATGAACATCAACACCTCTTGCACCCCCTCCCCTTACCTGATGGCCCCTCTCTCTCATTTCATCCACCTAATAAAACTGATGCCCTCTCCCTTGCCCCGACACCAGTTCCCCTTCAATGATTGAACTTGAGCTACGCCACTGCATGTCCAGAGTTGACATATACAGTTTATATACAGCATCCCTTTTGTGAGCATATTGTGAGCTGAATCTAAGCTTAGATATTAAAAGTATTGTCAATTTTCAATCAATAAATCATATTGTATTATGAAACAAATGGATAAAACAGAAATTACACTGAAAGGACAAGTATTAGTCATTCACCATCAAATGATATTCACATTTGAATTCAGTAAACAATTTCATTATGAATTTAGTAGATAATATATACATTCTAACAGCAGTGCACTTTTGATGAAGTACATCAGAGGGCATGACGAGGCCATGACGCTATAGAATGCAAAGTGATACTTAGCAGAATAATATCAGACCGATCAAAACACTGTCCCTGGATAAACACACACAATGGTGTGACTCAATATGGATCATACGTGGATGTGTCATGAAAGTGCACGCCATGACCTTCAATGGATTTGACAACATGACTAAATGAGGATTTTCTTTTCATTTTAATATCAAAAGGTGCTTTTAAGTGAGGGACGTTTCTAAAGATATTTAATAAGAGTGTATATTAGATACAGATTATGTAGCAAAAGAAAAGGTAAAGGAAAGCTTCTCCCTCCCTATTTTATTGGAAGGGGGGGGGAGGAGATCCCTTTCAATCATCAGCATACAAAAAAGGAAATCATTTAGCATATTACCATTTATCATTTCCATGTTGTATTGCAGGTTGTATTTTATTATATTTTGTCTATTTATAACTTTATTGCATTTCTTCCTTGTCTCAAACTTTCTTCTGATCCAAGGTATTTTCGATGGTTTGGCTGTCCAGATCTATGAAGTTTGTCCCCCTCCCCCCTCTCTGTCTGTCTGTCTGTCTCTCTCTCTCTCTCTCTCTCTTCTCTCTCTGTCTGTCTGTCTCTCTCTCTGTCTGTCTGTCTGTCTCAATCTTTCCACCTCTTTCAGATCCTTCCTTTAAATCACTTGTTTGTCTAACTTTCTATCTCTTTCCCTTACCAGATATCAATCTCTCTGTCATTATCTTTCTCGCTCTCTCATTGCATCTCTCTGTGTCTCTCTCA
The DNA here is from genome assembly GCA_035222895.1 of Strongylocentrotus droebachiensis. Lineage (NCBI taxonomy): Eukaryota > Metazoa > Echinodermata > Echinoidea > Camarodonta > Strongylocentrotidae > Strongylocentrotus > Strongylocentrotus droebachiensis. Next base: position 50,871 of record JAVYIG010002816.1, on the reverse strand, counting down.
CTACCATGTATCACAACATCCTAGTTCACCTGAACTTCTAGGTGTTGATGAAGCTCCCACATGGTTCTATTTCATCGCTGATCTGATAATTAAAGTTGATCTCCGTGTTCATGTCTGTGAGTCAGCTTGTATATCAATCACAAACATGATATGTTTGTTGTCAAGAGATGTGATACAAACGTTATGTTCAAACAGCATAGCCATAGTCCCTTGGCATGACATTAATCAACATTTGCCTTTCTCTGCACACGTTACGTAAATGGGTACCCAGTAGAAAGAAATTCCTTCAACACAAGAGCACCATGTTAGGGTAATTTGGCTAGAGTCTGGGTAATAATAAAATAGCACTTAGAAACATTTAAACACTGTATACATGTTAATGTTACTATTATCATTATTATTATTATACCTCTTTATAGTTTTATGATTTCAAGTTTGAAAATAATAATAATAATAATTATTATGTGCTTATATAGCGCCTCACATTGTATCAGTAGTCTCTAAGCGCTCTACAATAATGCGGCATAATGACCCTGGCTTTAGCTGTGCTTTGCTTTTCAAGGAACAAATTCCTACCAGGTCCCCATTTACTTCACCTGGGTGGAGTGCAGCACAATGTGAATGAATTTCTTACTGAAGGAGATCAACGTCCTGGAGTGGGATTCGAACTCACGACCTTATGATTGAAAGACAAGAGTCAGAACCACTACACCATGATGCTTCCAATCTTGGAAGTTTTAAGCAATGATCCACTTCAGAAGAAGAAGGTTCACATGGAACTAAAACAACAACTGCTTGAGATTTTAAACTGAAGGATTGTTTATATATACTGTGGTAAACCGTTAACCTGTTTTACCACAGCATATCGTCCTTGTTTTCACGAAGTGACGGTAGTGAGGAAAATCGTAACGCAAAGTGAATGCATTTTTTTTTCACTACCGTCACTTCGTGAAAACAGCGACAATATATGTGAATGGGCCTTAAAGTGACTTGGTAACATTGTTCAGATGAGAGATAGTGGTGCTAAGGTAGTGACTTCAATGCTAGATGTACAATTAAAGATAATCTGAAAATTTGAGTGAAAACGGATCATTATTCATGGTACAAATTGGGAAAAACTGATCTGATCGATTCCTTAATTCTCCTAACTATATTATCCTACTTCTATTCTGCTACTTGTCAAAGCCTGTTCAGCATCAAGACAAGGACAATTTAATTACATTTTAGGTGAATGTAAATCGTCACAAAGCAATAAAATGGCTCTACATTCCATTCCAGACAGTTAAGTGTTGACAGATCTTTATAGCCTGTTTTATGTATTTTTCTCATGAAAAAACGGTTGGGGAAAATTCAAAATGGTTGGGAGAATTTACTGTTAATCACTGCTAGAGGGTGCCTCCCATCGACGCCTTCAAAGAAAACCATAGATATCTTTGTGGTTTGAGAATTTGTTCAGGATTTTTTGCATGTCAGAGGGTTAGTATAGTAGAAGGAATATAGTAAGTAACATTTTATACAAAAATTAAGCAATTTTTTTCATCAACCTTCAACAACGTTACCGAGTCACTTTAAGCAAAGCAAGCAGTCATTGTAACTACAAGACAACAACACCTCAAAGTTATTTGCCTTTGCTCTACATGTTACCTCCAGTGAGGACCTCGCACTGTTTGCAGTTGTCATGTTGAGATTTAAAACTTTAGTAAGCTTGTAGTTTCCAAATCTTCAAGTGCATCAGCAGTGTCCTTAACTTCAAAATAATCTCAAGGTTTAAAACCACAAGCTAAACTTAAAGTTTAGGGACTGTCGTATGAATCTAGCTAAAGAGGAAAAGACAATATACATGCATACATCCACAAACCTGATCCTTAATGTATGACTCTGCAATTCAAGCAACGCCCTAAAGCAATGCAGTCTGATGTCATTTCCTTTTCAATGGGTGCCTGCAACCCGCGAAAGATGTGCAGAAAAATGGTAATTTTATGTGGCAGGGGAAACAAGGTGCACTCATGCGACAATGTATCTAGATGTACACCTCCCGCACATGCATTTCTGTCTTGATAATCACGACATGAATTTGTATTTGCATAATCCTTCAAAGGGCAGCATCCTTGGGTTTTCGATCCAAAAGCTCTTCATTCATGTATTATTTCCTAATCTCGAGCCAGAAGGGTGTTCACTCTTTCTTGAGGGATATACATGTATGACTTGAAGCCCTGATAGCTTTCAGCAAACAAAATATGTTTGTTTCCCATCTCAGCATTCTAAATCCTTTGGTTTCAATTTCTACTTGAAAGATTTTAAAAAGGCAAATTTTTTATTATATTATTTATTTATTTATTCAGTTTTATTTAAAAACAGGGTAGTCTTTTCAGAGCCAGAGGCCTGCTTTACAAAAGAGCCCTGTACATACAAAGATTTAAAAAAATAGAATACATTGTAGAAAAACAAAGACATTATATAAACAACATACCATAAGAGAACTAAAACAACTTAAAAACTAGATCAAATTAACATAAGGCCTGAACTACTCTCTTTAAAAAAAAAAGAGTGAATTTTCACTCTATTTTCACTTTCTTGGGAGTGACGTCCGTGATCACTTGTTTAGGAGTGAAAATCGATTGATTTTAGAGTGCTTTCTAAGAAGAAAAGAGTGAATGTTCACTCTATTTTCAATCTATTTTCACTCTCCAGAGGAGTGACGTCCGTGATTTTGAAAATTCACTCTTTTTTTTTAAGAGAGTATTAAACATTTAAGATTTTATTGATACAATACAAAATACAAATACAAATACACATGCCATAAATAACAGACATAAAATCAAAAGGGTAAAAGGTAAGGAATAAAACTACTACAGACTACACGACTACAAACAAACAAAACAAACAAAACTAACTGTAATAAGTCATGATATAACATTAGGTACCAGTGCATGCATTAAAGTGGAGGGAGTGATTTAATTTGTTTTTTGAACATTTGGAGTGAAGTTGCCGTGCGAATATGAGTCGGTAGATTGTTATACAGTGCGTCCCAGAAAAAACGAAACCGAGAAGTATCGATGTTCTATCATAACTTAATCACAACTATAATTAATGAATGATACATATTTGGAAAGCTTAGAGTCTCCTCTTTTAGTTGATGCTACTCAGATGATGCATATTTCACGCATGAGTGATTAAAAGCAATTTGAAGGAAGGAATCCAAAAAGACATTTGGCGGGCGGTATCTGAATTTTGAAGAAAAATTCACATTTCTAGAAAGTTGAGTTTCTGCCATTTCATATGACACCTCAATCAGGAAAAATGAGCGAGGAATGACAAAGTTCTATTTGTTTAAAGTAGTGCTTGCATTTCCATAATTTTATTAAACGAATTCGTTTTCACTGGCTGCCTGCCGTATCAATAAACGAAATTAACAAAAGACTTAACTCCGTTTCGTTGACAATCAGCCGTAGACGAGAGTCTTCATGCATGGCTGATTGTCAACGAAACAGAGTTAAGTCTTTTGTCAAATCTGCTTTTTGCTACGGCAGGCACCCAGTGAAAACGAATTCGTTTGTTAAAATTATGAAAATGTAAGGGCTACTTTAAACAAACAGAACTTTGTTATTCCTCGCTCATTTTTCCTGATTGAGGTGTCATATGAAAGGGCAGAAACTCAACTTTTTAGAAATGTGAATTTTTCTTCGAAATTCAGATACCGCCCGCCAAATGTCTTTTTGGTTTCCTTCCTTCAAATTGCTTTTAATCACTTATGCGTAAAATATGCATCATCTGAGTAGCATCAACTGAAAGAGGAGACTCTAAGCTTTCCAAAGATGTGTCATTCATTAATTATGGTTGTGATTAAGTTATGATAAAACATTGATACTTCTTGGTTTCGTTTTTTCTGGGACGCACTGTAGATGCTTGGAGCGATGAAAGAAAAAAGTTTTTTAAATTGAGTCTTGGGTTTTGGGATAAATAAGGGATTCAAGGTAGAATGACGAGTAAAATAGTAAACTGGACGTTTACAAGCAAAAGGTTCTAAATAATAAGGGGCTAGATTATTGAGTATTTTGTAGACGAAAATGCAGTAGTGGTAGTTGATTCTATTTTCAACACTTTGCCATTGAAGAGTGCTTAAAAGGATGTCTTTTGGGGTTAGATAGTCTGCATTAAGGACTAATCTTGCATCTGTTCTGCGTCCTCTGTAATTTGAGTAAATCTTTCTTTTTGAACTTGCCCCAGAAGGTTTCTCAATGCAAATTTGTATTTGTATACAACATTATCTATCAAAGATTGATAAACACTACATGCCCATCATGGTGCTCCATAATGTCCTTTTAACCAAGCATCCTAAATTGTTGTTGTTGTGTGTGTGTGTGTTTTTTTTTTTGGGGGGGGGGGGAGGGGGTATGCATAGGCCCATTGTTTTATTCTGTTTATCTTTTTTTTGGTGGGGGGAGCTGAGTTAAAATCAATATTTCCTTGTAGATGTTGAGACCAGCATGATATACATGTACATGTAGCATTTGCTTCTTAATCACTTATGTACATTATACACATACTACACTGAACAGTCATAATGTCTGATTCCTAGAAATGCTTGCTTGGGTCTACATCAAGAAGACCATCTTGAGGCCTGGGAGACCCATTAGACCATGACGCCACCCTACAACATCCCACGTCTTCCTATATATCACAGCCCACGGTCATCTGTCTGTCTGCCCAGGTTTCATGGTGCATATGATCCCTTCATCATGTCTTCATGAACAAACTTCACATCTGGTTTAGATGACACTTCCAGAAATGGCTACCCCGTTTACTTTCTCGCTCTTCTTTAAATGTTTTCCTCCAACTATTTTCATTTCTCACTGCCCCAATGCCATTCCCATTTTAAATAACACCACTCCCCTCCCTACACAGCTCCTCTCCTCTCATTTCATCACCTCTCTCTTTCTCCAGTTTGCTCTCTCTCTCTCTCTCTCTCTCTCTCCCTTTCTCTTATCACCTCTCTCTCTCTCTCACTCTCTTCCTATGTCACATCCCACGGTCATCTGTCTGGTTTCATGGTTTGTATGACCTGTTCATCATGCCTTCTTTAACAAACTTCACATCTGGTTCAGATGACACTTCCAGGGATGGCTTCTCGTTACATTTTTGCTCTTTTGAAATGTTTTCCCCAAACTATTTTCATTTCTCCCTGCCAAAAATACCCTTCCTTACTCAATCTACCCCTCTGCTCCCTTCCCTTCCCTTCCCTTCCCTTCCCCTCTCCCCTTCTCTCACCCCCCCCCCCTCTCTCTCTCTCTCTCTCTCTCACTCTGTCTCTCTCCCTCCCTCCCTCTCTATCTCTCTCTCTTCTCTCTTCCTATATCACATTTCATGATGCGTATGATCCCTTCATCATGCCTTCCGTAACAAACTTCACATCTGGTTTAGATGACACTTCCAGGGATGGCTTCTTGCTCCTTAATCTTCATCACTCCTCCCCTGTCTATGTCTGTTTTAAAATTAAATGTCTCTGTCTTTGTATTTCTTACCATTTCTCATTGCCCCCCTCCATAATCTCTCTCTCTTCTTCTTCTCTTCTCTCTCCCCCTCTCTCTCTCTCTCTCTCTCTCTCTCTTTCTCTCACTCCCTCCCTCTCTCCCCTCTCTCTCTCTCTCTCTCTCTCTCTCTCTCTCTCCCTTCCCCCTCTCTCTCCCACTGGCTACCTGTCTCTGTCTCTGTCTCTTTCTGAATTTCTGTGCCTATTTCTTTTATAATGCAATTAGAAATAATGTCAAGAAATAAAGAAATCCAATATCAGTAGAAAAGTCTGTTGTAGAAGTAGTAAGACCAGTAGTAAATGTAGCAGTAGTATTTGGGGCAGCAGGGGCTGTAGCAGTTGCATGAGCTGTCACTTTGAACTGCCACTGCAGCAGCAACAGCAGAATTACTGAACCAGAATAAATAAATATCTTGCCAAAATCTTCAAGGCGCAAATTGATATCAATATTCATGTTTCCTTTTGTACAACCTTTCATGATTTGAAAGTCATGACATTTGATTCATTAAGACTTGAAGAGTGATTTCATTGACACAGAGTCGAGCATATCTCATGGCAAAGATTTTCCACATGAACATTGTCAAAACAACAAATCATTTCTTCTTTTACCATTTCCTTCATCTTTCTCACCTAATAATCAATCCATACACCCTACTTATATGATCCACTAGACCACGACGCCACCGCCCATGCATCATACATCACACCAGCAGTCAAGGGCATCACTACACCATTATAAGCATGTGGGGCTCATGCTCTGAAAACAATAATCAATTTCTTATTTAATGAAATCTTAGCTTCAACCTTGGGCCCAAACTATATCTAAAACTATAACCCTAACCAAACACCTAATTAAAACCCAAAGCTCATAGCAAATACTGCAGGTGCAAATGTTGGATCATCCATTTTGAATGGGAGGAGGACTTTCAGGCCAAGGTTGCCAACAAGACAGCAGGCAATTTCTCAACAAACAAACTAGACAGGTTCTCAGATTGAAGATTAAATCTGCTATTTCATAATTTCAAATTTGCCTACAGAGGTTCACAGAATTATTCCTATACATACATGCAAACATCATCAAAAGTTTTAGTAATTTCCAGAAAGGCTATAAAAAATTCATGATTTCCGAAACCAAAATTTTGAATTAGGGCATCGTATCCCCCTACAAATCCCCAAACATCCCTTGAGAGCAACGTCCTTGCCTAGAGTCATAATGACGTACCACTTCCTGAACCTTCCCGTTCGTTCATCCTCTCTGCGTAAATGAATTCACATCTGGTTTTGATAGCGATTCCAGAAGCCTAACCCGTCTTCACCTCTCTACCACGAAGGTGCGTCACGCTCACCTCCTCACAGGTCTTCTTCTATACGGGTCTCCATGGATGGTGGACGATCGGCTTTGCCCCCCCCCCCCCCTTCTTTTGAGGTACGTGCTCAGAATCTCTTAATCTAGTTCCTTTCTGTAACATGGCACTTGGTAGAATATATTCAGTTTCTTTTCCTCAGACAAAACTGATTTTTGGCTTCAAACCTATATATACATAAATCAGCCACTATATACATCCGCATTTCGACATCTTGCAAAATAAAATGTATTACTTTAATCTCCAATGCCAGATGTCAACAACTCCTACAGAAGCTTTATGATGTCATTGCAAGAATATCAGCCACGTTCTTATTTTTGTCTGTGTACTATGTCAACTTTGTCTTTGCATGCCTCCATCATGTTCGTTTTCAGAGCATCTTATGCTGCCATATATGTACTATAAAAGAACATACTATCATAACATATCATTAAATTAAAGCACCACCATTAAATCTCTGTCTTTATTATCTTTGTTTATCAAAGAGATTTTTGAAGGGAAGGAGGCAAGCATCAGCGGGTGAAGAGATGAAGATATTGTTGGACTCAAAGCAAATCCTACAGGATACAGGATTTGCTTCGAGTCCAACAATATCTTCATTATTTTCTTAAATTGTAATTCATTATTCTCAGACGTCCCTCTCAATTATAACACTTATCATTTTCATATTTCCTTTCACACTCAGGTGTCAATGCACTCATTTTCCCCCTTCCCTACCCCTTTTCTCTTTTTTACTTCTCTCTCTCTCTCTCTCTCTCTCTCTCTCTCTCTGTCTTTCCTCTCTCAGGGTCTTTCCCCAGAGACTGCTTCCATGCTTTTGAATCACCATTGTCCTGCAGGAATCTAACAGCCTCTTCACACTACACAAAATATATATAATGAAACTCGTATTAAAAAAAAACATAGTATAAAGAATCGTCATACAGTGAAAAGGGGGCATATAGAATAAGTAACAACACAGTATAAAGAAACATCGTGTAAAGAAAATAGTTTTGAAGAAGTCAATTGATATTACAGTTGCGCCCAGTTATACAATTTTCGTATTTATAGCACGACTTCCGCACAATGGGACCCTGGTACTTTTTCACGTTTTGTTCAAGACAATGCTACATTGCTACATGACATTTTGTTACACACAATTCATACTAGGAAAAAAGAGATTACTTAAAGATAAACTCCAGTACTGGTAAAAAAAAAAATTAATTCTCACAGAATCAAACGAAACTTACACTGAATGTTCAAGATTACAAATAAATGACATGTGCCAAACACTTTTGGAAGAAAATGTATACTGGCTGAGTAATGAGCATAGAAAGACAAGGAAACCAAGGTAGTACCATCCCTGACACCATGTGTGTTGTCCCATATATAGCTTTCTATGTGAGTGTTTGTTACTTTACCAAGACTCGGTCAAATTTATTATGATTTTGATGACTCCAGAACCTTGCAGTGCACACCAATACTTACATGCTACATGATCAACTGTTTCTGATCCTTTCATACCTTTTCTTTCACAATGCAATCGCATTACCAGTACTAAAGTTTATCTTTAACGTAATCGACTCTCACATAGCTATACGATGAATTCCCATAGTCTGAACACAGGGTGCACTTTCTTTCCTAGGCTAAGGGATAACGATTTGTTTCCTTTTAGGCCTCCTGTGAAGACACACAAGTTTGCTTTCATTCTAGCAAATCAATACTCTTATAGAGAAACAGAATCTGGTCTGCAAAGTGTAATGCAAGCCCCATGTTAACGATTAGGAACATTTAATCATGTACATGGACATATACAATGGACCAAACTATCACAGCATTGAAAAAGAGGAAAGTAATTCTTAGTTTTGAAGAATCAAATACGAGTAGGCAGATTCTATGTATTACAATTTGTCTTATGATTGCTATCTTCTCTTTTATACCTCACATTTCCAAAACATGATAATATAGCATGCCATGTCATATATAACATGCCATGTCATGATAGAATGATATGAATTTCCAATAGATCACTAAATATGCAAACATATAACAATGGCATATTATGTAATTTGAACATGATGTGATATACAACAGGAATTCGCATCATAGCTCATTTCTTAAAAGTAATTGTAATTCTGTTGTAGCCTTTTTCTGGTAAAGAGTAAGAAGTTCAGCTTCCTTTGATACATAAGAAATACAATCAACTCTGCATTACATCCGTGAAAATCATCCATTGTTAGATAGGAACTGGTTGATGAAGCTCTCTCTCTCTCTCTCTTTCTCTCTCTCAAATAAGAGAACTGAGCAAACAGTGTCACTGACATCCCCTCTTCGCCCCCTCCATCACCACAATCACCACAAATATGAGATGCAGTTATCATTAAATCTGTGGAAATCATCTAGTGATATAGGAACTGCTGAATAAAACTCTCTTTCTCTCTTTCTCTCAAAAGAAAAACTGAGCAGACAATGTCAATGACATCATTATCATTGCCCCCCCCCCCCCTCCATCACCACAATCACCCCTATAATATGAAGTTATCATCAAATTCATGGAAATCATCTATTGCTATAGGAACTGGTGAATAAAACTCTATTTCCCTTTCTCTCAAAATATAGGACTGTGCAAACAGTGTCACTGACATCACCATCATCACCCTCTCCATCACCACAATCACCTCCAATATGAGATGCAGTAATTATCATCAAATTCAAGGAAATCATCTATTGCTATAGGAACTGGTGAATAAAGCTCTCTCTCTCTCTCTCTCTCTCTTTCTTTCTCTCTCTCTCTCTCTCTCACGCTCTCTATCTCTGAAACTGAGCAGGCAGTGTCAATGACACCATCTTCATCACAACCTCCATCACCACAATCACACCCAATATGAGATGCAGTTATCATCAAATTCATGGAAATCATCCATTGTTATAGGAGCTGCTGAATAAAACTCTCTCTCTCTCTCTTTCTCTCAAAAATAAGACCAACAGACAGTGTCATTGACATCACCATCATCACCCCCTCCACACCACATTCACCCCCAATATGAGATGAAGTTATCATCAAATCCGTTGAAATCATCCATCGCTATAGGAACGGATGAATCAATGATGCCCGTTGTTATATATGGGGTCGATGACTCAGCTTTGTGATTCTGCAATGAGATAACATGCATCATATCTGGGTGATGCCGTACATCTATTCCGCGGAGGATTAGCCTTTTCCACCATCCATATATATAGATTATTCTGACTTTAATGTGTCTAGATAGTTCTACTAGATAATAATCCCCCAAGGCACCAACAAACAGTGTCCATATTCTCTGTACAGGCCTCTTTTTACTAGAGTCTTATAGAACTAACTGAAGAATGAAATCATAATTTGAGCCTCTTTAACGAACTGCCTGACGCCATTTATTGATTCCTTGAGGAATAGCTCTTTCCATCAAGCATGTATCTGTCTGTCTTTAGTCTAGACAGTTCAACTAGATAAAAATCATGCTGGATACAAACATTTTCCATATCTCTGTCCATATTCTTTGCACTGGCCTTGTTCCTACTGGGTTTTTTTAAACAAATTTAAAAATTCATAATTCAAACTTTCTAATAAACCCGGTGATACCATAATCTATCAATATGGACTAGTTTAGTTCCACCATGCAAAGATTTGTTTCGATTTAAATCAAGATAGTAAAGATGCTTCCATTAGATTTTTCTTTTTTTAATACCGGACATCAAGCATCAGAAGTATCTCAGTCACAGTGATACACTGCACTTAATTTTTTTTATGGGAAGCCATTTTAAAGCCAGTCAAAGAAAAATCATCTAAATACAGTGTAGTGTGGTATTTGCAATGACGAACCTTCGTCATTGCCTTGTTTTCGTTCACATTCTGCCCAATTAATTGCAATGACGAACCTTCGTCATTGCCTTGTTTTCGTTCACATTCTGCCCAATTAATATTCTCCTTTTCCTTATCCTTATCCTTATCGTCCGGAAATCGCATTCGTTTTGCACGTAGTGCTTGTGATTCCTAGTAAGGTGCTTTCCTCATGTCCTTTTCCTTTCAAATTTCGTAGGCATCGTCTCTAACATCTCATCAAGGTCACTACATTCTTCGATTTTCGAAATCACTCATGCATAACCGTTCAGGCGCCATTATGTCCGTTTCTGGTCCATTTTAAGGCCTTATTTTATTCCTTTCTATCTCCACTATCCTAGATCATACAAACTTCTAACAAATTCCTCTAGATATTCTAAGAGATGTTCTTTCATCTGCGACATATAACCTGACCTTCAAAATGCCATCTTCGTACTCAAAATTCAAATCTGAAACCGACTCCGTCAACAATCTCTCAAATTCTTGAAAAATGGACCCCTAAAAATCTAAAAATTGCAATAACTTTCTTTAACCAATTCCGTTCCATCTCATCTTCTCACAGTATCTTGATCTCATAATTGCACATAGCCATGCCAAATTTCACGCTCCAATGGCTTTGCACAACATAAATAGCGCCCTCTAAAGTTCTGGAAATTGGCTTTCTCTCAGTGGCCGTATCTCCATTATGGCTTGGCAGACCCGTACCCTTTTTTGGATTTAGATACTTGAGGATATGCCCTTTCCAGCCATATACAAAATTATATACCCTATCACTGACCAAATTTGCGAAAATTGCCCTCCAAATTCGCCATTTTCAAGAAAATTCCGAAATAACTTCAACTTGCTCTAAAATGGCGATCTTTATACCTACGTCGTTGAAACTTGGCAGACATATGTATCCATATACGTGACAACTGTCTGCCAAGTTAAATAAATTGTAATGCCATCGTCGCAAAGTTATCGCCAAAAATGATGAATTTACTATGCATTACGTAATAGCGCCTTTAATGCGTGCAGTACATTGCGTGCGGATGACAATGGTGTCAAACTGACCGCAATGAAGTGCCCTTTCGAATGATACCAAGTATGGTATATGTTTACACAGAAAATTGTGAGTAAATCGCATTTGAACAAGGGTCACTATACGAATTCCGGCCGATTATAACACATATCGGCCATGACGTCATTTTTTTCAGACTACTTTTTGCCCCCTAAACATCCTTTTTTTTCCTTGAAAATTTGCAATGACATTCCAAGATGCAATACGCAGGGCACCTCTTGGCCGGATTTTTGAAATTAGTCAAGGGGGCCATTTAAGACGCCATTTTGTCCTTTAAATCTATTTTACATCACATGTTTCGAAAGGATTATCATAGAAAAAAAAGAGTAGTTTACAATAACAACCATGAAATTTTCTTTCCAATGATACCAAATACGGCCCATAAAGAGACATAAAGAGAGAGAGAAAAAACAATTTAACTCCGTTCATAAAACAGATCCTGCACGTTTTCCGCCCATGCATTACACGCATTGTCTATCGGGCATATCGGGTTCACGCTATTGGCCCCCAGAACGATCTTGATTGCAATGACGAACCTGCACCAAATCCCATTGGTTTTTGCACGCAGTGCTTGCGAGCCCTTTCTAGGTTCTTTCCCCTATCCCAATTTCTTTCAAACTCCGTAGGCATAGTCACTACTATCCCATCAAGGTCACTGTTGAGGCCTTTCTTTCGCCCTACCTATCTCCAATATCACAGGAGCTACAGACTTCGTACAAATTGCTCTGGATAGTCCGAGAGAAGCTCTTTCGTTCGACACGTAGAAACACGGCGTCATTGCACGCACATCGTTGTGACACGATTGCATTTCTAGTATTCTCCTTTTCCTTATCCTTATCCTCATCGTCCGGAAATCGCATTCGTTTTGCACGTAGTGCTTGTGATTCCTAGTAAGGTGCTTTCCTCATGTCCTTTTCCTTTCAAATTTCGAAGGCATCGTCTCTAACATCTCATCAAGGTCACTACATTCTTCGATTTTCGAAATCACTCATGCATAACCGTCCAGGCGCCATTATGTCCGTTTCTGGTCCATTTTAAGGCCTTATTTTATTCCTTTCTATATCCACTATCCTAGATCATACAAACTTCTAACAAATTCCTCTAGATAGTCTAAGAGATGTTCTTTCATCTGCGACGTATAACCTGACCTTCAAAATGCCATCTTCATACTCGAAATTCAAATCTAAAACCGACTCCGTCAAAAATCTCTCAAGTTCTTGAAAAATGGACCCCTAAATAATCTAAAACTGCCATAACTTTCTCATATAAATTCCGTTTTGTATTTAAATCTCACAGTATCTTTATCTCATAATTGCACATAGCCATGCCAAATTTCACGCTCCAATGGCTTTGCACAACATAAATAGCGCCCTCTAAAGTTCTGGGAATTGGCTTTCTCTCTGTGGCCGTATCTCCATAATGGCTTGGCAAACCCGTACCCTTTTTTGGATTTAGATACTTGAAGATATGCCCTTTCCAGCCATATACAAAATTATATACCCTATCACTGACCAAATTTGAGAAAATTGCCCTCCAAATTCGCCATTTTCAAGAAAATTGAGAAATAACTTCAACTTGCTCTAAAATGGCGATCGTTATACCTACATCAATGAAACTTTGCAGACATATGTATCCATATACGTGACAACTGTTTACCAAGTTTGGTAAAATTCGAATATGTCAGCGCAAAGTTATCGCCAAAAATGATGAATTTACTAAGGATTACGTAATAGCGCGTTCAATGCGCGCAATACATTGCGCGCAGTTAACAATGGTGTCAAACTGACCGCAATGAAGTGCCCTTTCGGATGATACCAAGTATTATATATGTTCACACAGAAAATTGTGAGTAAATCGCATTTGAACAAAGATCACTACACGAATTCCGCCGAGTTTCCGCCCGAGCCTAACACGTTTCGTCTATGACGTCATTTTTTCAGACTGCTTTTCGCCCCTTAAACGTCCTTTTTTTTCCTTGAAAATTTGCAGTGACATGCCGAGTTCCAATACGCAGGGCACCTCTTGGCCGGATTTTTGAAATTGGTCAAGGGGGCCATTTAAGACGCCATTTTGTCCTATACATCTATTTTACATCACATGTTTCGATAGGATTATCATAGAAAAAAAAGAGAGTGGTTTACAATAACAACCATGAAATTCTTTTTCTAATGATACCAAATACGGCCCATAAAGAGACGTAAAGAGAGAGAGAAAAAACAATTTAACTCCGGCCATAATACAGATCCTGCACGTTTTCCGCCCACTCATTACACGCATTGTCTATGGGGCATATCGGGTTCACGCTTTTGGCCCCCAGAACGAACTTGATTGCAATGTCAAACATGCACCAAATCCCATTGGTTTGTGCACGCAGTGCTTGCGAGCCCTTTCTAGGTTCTTTCCCCTATCCCAATTTCTTTCAAACTTCGTAGGCATAGTACCATCCCATCAAGGTCACTGTTGATGCCTTTCTTTCGCCCTACCTATCTCCAATATCACAGAAGCTACAGACTTTGTGCAAATTGCTCTGGATAGTCCGAGAGAAGCTCTTTCGTTTGACACGTAGAAACACGGCGTCATTGCACGCACATCGTTCTGACACGATTGCATTTCTAGTTCATTTTTGTTACCTTTCTTGGGAAATACTACTGCCAACACTATCATTTATCATCTAGCAGAATCTTGTTTTTGTGATGTTTCATAATTTTATGCTTTTGCTTTTAATGTCAATACTGGAAATCTAATTTCATGGTTAAAGGTAGAGGTTGGAATTGTATTCCTTTTAATTATTTGCTAATATCAAGTACATGTATACAAAGTACGTAAATGCAACTCCATAATCCCTCAACAGTCATTATTTAATGAGCAAGAATTCACAGTCAACAAGCATCTCTTCTACCCATGCACTTCACCTGTTTCCCCCTACATCCCTTTCAACAGGCTTGACGGAGTCTGCTATTCATTTAGAGGATTCAGGGAAAGTATGAATGGCATTCCTGCCGCCTGGCTTCCGTTCAATAGCTCAATTAGAGACCTGCATTCTTGTCAATGATACTATCTCATACGTCACAAAGCCAAGGTTAGATAGGGGTTGATCCAAGTTAAAGGGCTAGTCCACCCTGACATCAAGTCAATAGACCAGGGACCTGTTTCACAAAGCCTTTTTTCAATGACAAATGACAAAAATCAGTGACAAATCTGCTGATAACCAATCAGAAGCAAGGATTTCAGTAGCTTATAACAAAAACTGTCATTTGTCAGTGTCACTGATGACAAGTTTTGTGAAACGCCCCCCAGTTCGCTAACATATCCAAATTCGTGAATGTTTCTTTCGTGTGGACCTAGTGACAATTTATTCCATTAGCCTGGTATTAATGAATGAACTACAATACTTGGAATCCAGTCTGCATACATTGCTTGTTGCTATGTTGGAAATGTCTCACGCTATATCTTTTAGGTTGTCGAGAATAACCTTTGCTTAGAAAGTATGCCTTTAAGATTTGAATATGTTACAAGGAAATCTGTCAATTTTTAATAATGTCGGTGAAATTTGAGCTGAATAAATTAAGAAAAAGGAAAGTATTTAATTTATGAAGAAGCTCTAAGATAGGCCATGATTTGAGAACATGGGGTAAAAAATCAATTGTTTTAACATTTTGTGAAATAGGGATAAAGATAGGGTACACTGTACATGGTTCGAATATGGGATGTCCATGAAGATAACTATAGAATTAGTTGCATAAAATACAAATGAATAGGACATGTGAGCAATTCAATCTTGTCACTGCCATGGCTGTTAATGTCATGGTTACAAGTCAATCACAACTAAATTCTAAGCATGGTTAATACAGGGAACACTACATACTGCATTGAACTATTCCTTACTCTTTGGAAGCGCATAGGGACATTATAATGTTATATGCACTATACAAGAACTGAGTATTATTATTATTATTCCTCACAACTTTTCACGACACACCAACTCCTCACCACCACCAGCCCTTCCCCTTCTTCAAATCATCCCTCCTGTTTGATTCAGACTGCCCTCTCCCAAAGGATGCACATGCGATCCGATTCAATGCTTTAAAGCGCTTCACATCTAATCTAGATCAAACACTGAAAGTATGTCACATTTGAGTATATCATGAAAACATGACAGTTGTTATCTAATTCACGACATTGCAATGATAATAATGGACAGAATATGTTGCCATCATGAATATCAAAATCTCTGGTATGAATGAGACAAATTAATCAACAATAATATCAGTGATAAGTAACAATACACACTTTATAACGAAACATTATTAGCTCACAGATTTTCATAACAATACTGTCCCGTCCCCCACCTTCAATCCTTTTACATGTTTTCCCCTCGGGATCAAACAACCCATACTGACTTCCCCCAAAGGAGGTACATGTGATCTGATTCCACGCTTGATAAAAAGCTTCACATCTAATCTAGATCCAACACTCAATCACATAACAGTAACTAGAGTAGGTAGCTCATTCTGCAGATCGAATAACAAGGTACAGTAGTCAACCAGTTTCTTGGAAAAAGGAAATTGGAAAAGTATCAGTTTAACAAGGGGGCTAGGCAACCTCATGCGAACTGATCCTTTCTGATATACCCCTCTTTTATATTTTCAGAGCCAAAAGGGCATTAAGTCTGTGTTAAAATATTTGAGTTAAGACATTCTGGCTCCAAACACACAATTTGATAAGGGGAGTCAGATTCTGCTCAAGAACAGGAAGATAGAAATGAATTGTGTTCAGACTATGTACTTTTTCCAACTTGCATACTGCCTACCTTGGTCACTTTTGTGATTACATTATTTGTGATCTGTTGTAACTGATTTCCAACAATTCAAAAGTGTCTTATTTTCTATCATATTCATTGGGTAGTAGTAGGGAAAGGAAAAGTAGTGGTGGCCCTCATGCTATGTATATTGTTTCCTGTTTAGTTGTTTGTTTTTCCTTCTCTTTATTGCTATCATCCTTAATGTACAAGAAAGTATTGTGGCTCGTTCAGTTTCTTTCCAATTATATTTTCTCCCTCTATTTCTTTGTGGTTCCCCTTCTCTCTCTCTCTCTCTCTCTCTCTAACCGACTTTCACTCTCTCCCCTCTTTCTCTGTCTCTGTCTCCCTCCCTCCCTCCCCCCTCACTCTCTCTCTCTCTCTCTCCCTCCCTCCCCCCCCCCTCTCTCTCTCTCTCTCTCTCTCTCTCTCTCTTTCTCTTTCTCATCATCCCATGATCTCAAATTCATGGTTATACTGTACCCCTAGATCGTGACTGACAGCCTAATGCTGACCAGCAGGCCTTCAAAGAGCGGCAGTGACTTACAAATTCTGCTTAGCTGCTTTTGAAAATCCCACTCCTAATAACGTTGGGCCTAGAGTGCTCAATTTCCGTAATGCTATACATGATTAGCATACTGCTACTCCTTGCTTGCCCAATAACCTATTCAGACTATAGGAAATTCAAATACGAAACACGTTTAAAGAAACGTCAAAAAGAGAATCATCGTACAAAACGGACAGCAACATCTTTAATTTATAAAGAAATGCTATGTAAAGAGATCTAGTTTTGAAGAGGACAGTTAACATGACAGCTAGCCCATCACACATCAATACACGTTCACATTAAGCCCCAACCAGTTACAGTGTATATGATTTTTGTACGACACAATGTTCAGAAAATAAAGGGACAATGATTCTTTATTGAGTTTTCATCCATAATGATGCTCAAATATGTGTTTTGTTTATAAAAACATTTCTTTA
Source organism: Strongylocentrotus droebachiensis (assembly GCA_035222895.1). Lineage (NCBI taxonomy): Eukaryota > Metazoa > Echinodermata > Echinoidea > Camarodonta > Strongylocentrotidae > Strongylocentrotus > Strongylocentrotus droebachiensis. The sequence goes on along the minus strand of JAVYIG010002816.1, from coordinate 33,279 downwards.
AACGACCTTCAGACTAGAAAATGTTTAACTACTAATCCTACAGCTATACATTGAATTTTGGTAGTCTGAACGCTAGTTTAATTCGCATAGAGTGGCTGATGAGCCAATTTTCACTCAAAATCCTCTATGTGTACTAGGTATTCCCTTACAAACTTTAGTCTGGGTTGCTTTGCTCAGGCTGATCTTCTACATATTGCAGGGAATTACCTTATCTTGCCACATGCTAGACAAAACCTGTCAGTAATTTTGGCAGTTCAACTTGTTTTTGTGTGCTGTCCTGGAAAGAGGAATTCACTATAAATGATTAATACATTAAGTCTTCTATGCTCTCAAAATCAGTTACATGTAGTGTGGTTTGTACATTATACAGTCCAAGAGCCTTTGTGACATGAAAAGTGATGGAACATGAAAGAGAAAGAAACAAAAATTGAAGATACAACCATCTACTTCAGATCTAGATCAACAGGTATTAGATTTATCTGGTTTCAAAGATATAGTGAGCCCCAATAAAAAGAAAATCTGGTACACCTAAGCTAAGGTGCCCCATCCAATATTAAATTCCAAAAAAAAAAAGTATGATAATAAAAAATCAACAAAACAAATAAATAATGAGAAAATAAAATAAAATGATAATAAATTATATTTATTAACAAAAAATACATTAATTTTTTGTTTAATGTTATCTTTGTTTTGTTTTTGTGTTTATGTTTGTTATTGTTTTGATTTGTTTTGTGTGCTTAGTTGATTTTTTGTTAGTTTTGCTGAGTTTATTATATTTTTTCTAAAAGTAACACATCCCATAGGCAACACTGAATAAAAAGTCAACACTAAATATTTCTAAAAATGTCGTACTGCATACTGCGTTGTCATGGAAATGTAATAATTAATATGACATTTTATGTCACATTGTCAAGTAACTACCATATCAAACTAAAGACTTACCAGTGTCGGATGCTAAGTGGCCACAATTTCCTCGATACTCCAAAGCCAAGATTTATGTTAATGATCATCAAAATGGACACTTCGTGAGTTTCTCAGCTCAGACGTCGTGATGATAACGATGCGGTTTTCAGCACGGTTAAACACGGTTCGACGATCGGTCGGTACGAAATCCTTCGCCAGAACTGCAGGCGCTGGACGCATGGAAATTACGGTAGACGAATGATGAGGAGCCGGAATCGATGCAGTCTTTACAACTTTCCACGTTGATTTCGTGTCACTATGGACAGTTTTGGTTGAACAAAATCACTCACTTGGTGTGGTTGGTTTGAAATAAGAAGACCATCAGATCAGCACTGAGCTAACAAATTTAGAGAAACAGAATTTGGATTTACCCACAACTCGTTGTATTGGTGACTCCTCGTATGTTGTAGTCAATGTATGAGCTCACGATTGATGCTCAGTGAAAGAAAAAAAACGCTGTGTGTGAAGTGAAGTTCGCTGAGCGAGATAGATTTGAAATCTGAGCATCCCTGCATCTTGCTTGCTGTGGGGGTGTGGCCGTTGTGACGTTTGGGGATTGGTTGCATAATGAAGTAGGGGATGATGATAATGATATGATGATGGTGGTGATGGAGATGATGATGGTGATGAATGATGATGATGGTTATGATGATGATAGTGATTATGATGATGATGATAGCGATGATGATGGTGATGATGATGATGGTGATGATGGTGGTGGTGATGATGAATGACGGTGATGATGGTGATTATGATGATGACAATGGTGATGATGATGTTTATAGTGATGATGGTGGTGATGATGAATGATGGTGGTGATGGAGATGATGGCGATGATGAATGATGATAGTGATGATGGTGATGATGATGGTGGTAATAATGAAAGATGACGACGGTGATGATAGTGATTATGATGATGATGGTGAATATGATGATGATGATAGCGATGATGATGGTGATGATGATGATGGTGGTGGTGATGATGAATGACGGTGATGATGGTGATTATGATGATGACAATGGTGATTATGATGATGTTTATAGTGATGATGGTGGTGATGATGAATGATGGTGGTGATGGAGATGATGGCGATGATGAATGATGATGGTGATGATGATGATGGTGGTAATAATGAAAGATGATGACGGTGATTATAGGGATTGTGATGATGATGGTGATTATGATGATGATGGTGATAATGATGAGGATGATGGTGATTATTATGATGATGATGGTGGTGGTGGTGGTGGTGATTTTTATAGTGATGATGAATGATGTACTGATAACGGGAGTGATTGATCGAGATAAAAAAGGAAGATGTGTTATGAGGATGACGAAATGATGACTCGATAGCCTTTCCATCATTTATTGAAATATGCGAAATACTTCATGGCATATTACGTAATCCCAACATGATTAATATGGGACATATAGTTGAATATTCAGATTGCCCTTCAATTATTTTGTTTAGACAATTTGTTTGCGATCGTGTTGAAGTACGTTATACTATAGTTGGTATGGACGCGTCCACATAGTACAATCAAGGCACAACATCGAAAGCAGACGAACTTGTGTATGCTGAGCCAATATGCTGTTCAAAATTAACATTGACTTGCACTCCTATCACCTGCCCTTGCATGCATTCTAAATTCAAAGTCACCGACTTCGTAGAAACAGGGTAAAATTACCATCGTGCGCTATAGTAGCATCGCAAAACAGTACTATCTGATTACCAGCGTATTTTAAGGAGGGGGCAAAGGGGCATTTTGTAGTAAACAGCAGGTCAATAAATAATTTGTAAGATATTGAAGATAAGATCGCTTTTGGACGAAATAATTATTCTGAAAGAGCTTATACTGCTCGATAACAAAACAGGATTGCTCAGCATTCGTTTAGGGGGTGACTACCCCCTTGCTTAGCTATCTGTTTTAGCGTAAGTTCTTGTGTTTTTTGCCCCTTCTGAGGCCAAGGCCCTTCTCTCAGTTTCGAAAAATAGCCTTCAGAGAATGTTTGTCATCACCTGCATGGGCATACATTTTGCTTGGTGTCCCCACCCTTTACAGAAAACTAAATCTTTTCTTATAAATAATAACAGTAAAATAAGGATAATAATAATACAAATAATAATATTAATAACAACAATAATAGTTATGATTATAATGACAATTAAACTTAAAAATAATAATAATAATAATAATAATAATGATAATAGTAATTATTAATTTTGTTTACCCAAGGAAGCCTCATCAGCGTCAATGCTGTTCTTCCTGAGGGCCCTGCGATTATGATTAGTATAGAGAGTGGCAAATATGGATTATTATTGCCAAAAGACGTTAGTGCCAAACTGAAATATGTCATACATTTTGCGTAAAAACAATGATCAGCATGAACATCTAAAAACCGTATCTCCGATGATGAATTTAGGCTGAAAATTAAAACCGTGTGATAATGAAATCCAAGCCATTCTATGATGATGATTTAATTCGGAAGAAAAATAAAAAATAATTCTCTCTCAACAGAACAATTCATCTCCCACAGTTTAATCCTGTTATCTCGTGTATGTTTTGCTCGTATGACTTCAAATTGACTTCGTATTATTTACGTCATATCGAATTTACCCGGATATCTATGTGATGATGATGCCGGGAATATGGAAGGAAAAATAATTAGTTTTATGGGATTAATCATGGGAAGTCTGGCACCAGATCAGCGGGAAGTATTATCAACTTTTGATGAACTATATTTGCTGTGTATGTTGTGTGTGAGAGGGAGAGATAGAGGGACAGAGAGAGACAGAGAGAGAGAGAGAGAATGGGGAGAGAGAGTGAGTGAGTGGGAGAGAGAGAGAGAGAGAGAAAGAGAGACAGATATACAGGCAGTCAGGGAGAGAGGGGTGGTAGAGGAAAACAGAGGGAGAGAGTAATAAGAGAGAGAGAGGGAGAGATAGAGAGGGAGAGAGTGAAAAAATAGAATAGGGTGTAAAGACATGGAGAGAGGGAGATAACGAGATGCATGAAGCGGTGAATATGACTGTGAATAGGAGTAAACTAGAACGAATTTTAGGGGATTATAGAATAAACCAGTCGAGACAAAGCTGTTTAATTAGATCTATGATTGATTTTTCTCTCATGTGCCTATACAGATCAGTGTATACTAGCGAGCTCATTCCCAAACAAAAAGGAGTATAGGTTTCGAACATTGATCTGCTGAATCGTCAATTAACATGTTTTCAAATTACATGATAGTTAATAATGATATTTGATATTCTTTATTATAAAAAACTTCTTTGCAAATCTCAACTTCAAAAGAGGCCTTGAATATTATGCAGTGACATTTCTGTTCATCAAATCCTGTATGATTATGTGGGTGTCATGATCATTCGACATCATTGGTACTACAGTAAAAGAAAACGTGTCAAAGCTCTTCTCCAATCTGGACACTATAGTTTACAATATGGTGTGTCAGCATTTTATATACAAGTATGCCTTTTTGTTTATAATACATATTAATAATAAATAATAACAATGGCCACTTATATAGCGCTCGTATCCATCAGGCAGTGACGCTCATGGCACTTAGACATCACTATCCTGGTTATAGCCGAGCCGCCAAAGTAAATTGCGTTGAAGCATATCAGGTGCCCATTTACACCTGGGTGGAGAGTGGCAAATGTATATTAACGTCTTGCTACAGGACGTAAGTGCCGGGCTGGGTTTTGAACCCAGTTCCTTGTGATCTACAGAAAGGTGACGTATCCTCTAGACCACAACACCTCTATTCTCGAACGCATCTGAAACATAATATAGGCCTGTATTGTCCTAACATAGCATTAATCATTTATTAACCCCAAAAGTAAATAGCTAGCACGGGTAACCCTTTTTTTACAATCTCCTCCGATATCAAATAATTTAGTAGGCCACTCGACAAACATGAAGCGATTAATCGTTAGTGACAGAGGAGTTAATGCTAAACGTTCGTCCTGGCAATTAATGAGAATCAGCTCACACGCTCATTGCCTCTTCGCTCCTCCGAAATCACCTATATCAAGATGACCTTTCCGAAATGTGAGATGGACAAGGAGCAAGGGGAGAGTGAGAGAGAGAGAGAGAGAGAGAGAGAGAGAGAAAGAGAATGAGAGAGAGAGAGAGATATAGAGAGGGAATGAGAGAGAGAGAGAGAGAGAGAGAGAGGGGGAGGGAGAGATGGTGAGATAGAGACATGGATAGAGAATAGAGAGAGGAGAAATAAATACATAATAAATAAAAATGGTTGGCACTGAATAATCCCCCCCCCCCCCCTCCACCCCTGCCCCATCGAAAGGCAACAGGGAAAAGAAATAAGAAAAAAACAAGGAGAGAGGGAGGGAAACGTAAACAATTTACGATGCGATCCACTTCTACATGCATCTACTTGTACAGCGCATAGAGAATTTTTTTTATTATTATACGCTTTATAGATATTATAGGTATTATTATTATTATATTAACTCCGCTCATTTGCCTTATCCTCTTTGATTGAATTGTGAGTCTCGCGTTGCCGCAAAGAGGTGGCGTCGTGTATGGAAGAGGCATGGTGGTGGTGTCGTGGAGAGGCCATGAAATTAGTACCATCAATGGCTGGCTCATGCATGCCACCGTATATTGCTACGCCACTGATATCAGTACTAACAGGAGCGGGTGTTTTTTTTAAGGGGGGGGGGGGGCTTGAAGAATTGTGTGGTGGGGGGGGGGGGGCCTCAACCCATCCAGAACTGAAACTACTATACCATTTTATATTAAGTCAAAAACATTCATGGGAGCTCAAATGACCTCATCTTGATCTTGCCTTTCAAAAGGGAGATGTAAGCGGAATGTAGGCTTACACATTGCATGACTATACACGCCAAAATTATGCTTCATCATGAACATGGAGTGGCGATACATAATTCCAAGGCACCTAAATCCCCCCCCCCCCCTCTTCCATTCATGCAGAAGACAGTATTGATTAGCGTGACTTTGCCATCAGTTCAGTATAATTATGCACGTAGATTCTCTCCAACTTTCTCGTTCTCTCTCTCTCTCTCTCTCTCTCTCTCTTTAATCCTCTGTGCCTGTAAATATTATCACTCTCCTCACACCTGTCTTCCTCTCACTCTCTCTCTCTCTCCCCCTCTCTCTCTCTCTCTTTCTCTTCCTCTCTCTCTCTCTGCTCTGCACATATTGCTTTCTTCCCATTTTTTGCTCTCCCTCTCTCTCCTCTGTACGTCATTCACTTTTTTCCTCTCTATTTATCTGTCCTTATAATGTTTTTATTTCTCCATTTATACTGTTAATAGATTATGCCAAAATTAAATGCCAATTGATTACGTCGCTTTAAAATATTTCATTATTTTCATCTAGCCCATCTCACAATGTAACGATTGTGTACATTTGGAAATACCTATCACATGATCATCGGACATCGATTTATCACCTGACCTGCCACTGCTATCTAGATGACTCAATAATCTTCCAATAAATAATGTTTGCGCGTAATGCCCACTCGGTATACCCTCTATATTCCCTTCATACCCTCTTAATAATTCATAAATAGCTCACTAATACGACACGTGGAAGGACGAAGCAGTTAATTAGCTTACAGCATCACAACAAACATGTTTGTTCTGCTGAGAAGATGAAGTCACTTTGGAGGGGTCCGGTGCTTCTCGATAGCAATTACCCGGTGCTCAGGGATGATTGGTTGCCTATAGATACGCCCAAAAAACGATTATCACTTTTTATATTTCTTGGACATGTTGGACGTCATCCTTTTTTCTTTTCTTTTTTTACCCGAGAGGAATAATTAGTTTTGTAATATTGGTCAGAGGCCGCCATCAAGGCGCAAGAAGCGTTAATAGCTTCATTTTGGGGTTAGATTATGGAGATAGGGGAAGAAAGATAGAAAGAAATGGAGGAGGAGAGAAGAGGAGAGGGGAGAGAGAGAAGAGAGAGAGAGAGAGAGAGAGAGAGAGGGAGAGAGAAAGAGAGAAAGAGAGAGAGAAATGGGAAGAGAGAGAGAGAAAGAGCGGGGAGGGAGAGTGAAAGAGAGGGGAAGAAGAGAGAGAAAGAGAGAGCGAGAGAGACGGAAGGGAAGAGAAGAGAAAGAGAGAGACAGAGAGGTACAGGGGAGAAACAGAGAAGAGGGAGAGTTAACGCAGGGGTGCGTCAACGACTGATGCGTTCTTCGACTCGCCATCATTGCGACAGTGACAATTTACTCAAAATGAAAGCAAAATGACGAGTGAAAACATTGCGTTGATTTATGGTACTGCCACACAGTACTCTAATAAAGTTATAGCCATCATAGCCTTATGACACAATCGAAATAGGCACTGCAGTGGTCTTGTGGAGAGTCAGCTACAATTTTCTTTCCCGTGCTAATTTTTTGCTGACAAATTAATTGCAACTTGTTCATGCCTCGATATCTTCTGTCTATAAATTTTTCTTTCATTTTTCGTGGTATCGTTGAAAATTGCCCCCTTAAAGCGCAAATCCGTCTATCTGATGCTCATTTTAGTACATCTTTACATCTGTTACTATTTCATACCCTAGATGTTAACGCCCTTACCCTGTCAGAAACCATCATCACAAATCTCAACACTAATGATCTCATTACGTGAGAAATGAATGACATGTTTTGTAATAATAATAATGATAATGATGGCCTGTTATACTTATAGCACTCCTGGCGCTAGGTAACAGGGTGAGACAAAATGTTGCTTTTTATAAATGTTCATTATAGAAAAACAAGTTTTTCCTTTCCTCATTATAGATTGTTGTTCTGCTATTTACTCGAAAATTAACATTTGATCTGTCATTTCTTTAAATGGTAAAGGCTAAGTGGGCATCTTGCACCTTTTTCAAAAACACATTCTCCCTTTACCTGCATGAATTCGTGAGGTGAACTTACAGCCCCGTGCAGATGCCTTGCAACAGTTGTACGGCTTCGTATGACTGTGTACTGCGCCACGTGCATCCATAGACCATCACAGGTAGCCCGTGCGATGCTCGCAAGAAGCTTTTACGATGTTTGCAACGAAGAAAAACGGCTGCACGTTTCAAGTGCGATCATAAAAAAACGTGACCACACGCAAAGATTATTGGACAGGTCGTTAAAAAACCCTCCTGCAGGCTATTCTACATGCCTTCGAAATACGTGCAGACCTATGCGTCCGACGCAAGGATTTGCTACGAAGACGAAGAGAGATGCACGACCGGTCGTGATCATGGCTTTAACTATCCTTTAATTGCTGTTTCTAGCGTACAGTGAACCTTCAACCACCGTGTAGTAACGTCATCTCTTGACGATCATCACATTAATGTCATTAATGTTACCATCGCTTCCAAATGTCAATAATTCAAGCTTCTAGGAATCTTCGTGTAATATTTAAGAAGAGGAGACAAGCTTGATGAATCAAGTGCCGAAATATTCAAGATATAACCTAATTACCTTAATTTTTAGCGAGGGACTCGCTTTTACATACGTGCTTTATGTTTTCGTTGATGATTTTGATGTTGTTGTTCAGCAGTAAACAATTTCAATTAATGCTTACTTTTATCCAGCACAAAATGTGTTTAAATGAAAGCATATTAAGTCTCAATTCCATTCATTTATTACAATTCAATTTTATAGTCAATAAGGTAGAAACTAAGAGACATTTCGAGAACATACTCTAGAACTTTAGTTGTTATGCTGAATACCTTATCTATTTACTTAGTGCTTATTACTGGGTTAAGATGACAGCAAAATGTTGAAGGATTGGTTACAATGAAATAGATATTGGGGGCACACGGCTTTAAACGAACGGGCGGGCCACGATAAATGTCTTTCTCCCTCCCCCTTGTTTTTAACATGTGGACTGCAGTTCAATATACTCAGACGGTCGTTTGCAAGACAGTTCCTGATAATTTTTAGAGATTAAACATGTAATTGCGAAATCGTGACCCTTTGACTATGCTACACTGTCGCTCATATAGCTGGAATATTTTTGTTTTACCCCAATTTATGGAATTATTTTAAAAATAATTTTAAAATAATATATCTAGATAATAGTATACATTCTCAGATTTTATTGAATAATAATTTGACAATGTGTGTTTTGCGTGACTGCTAAAGCATGTTTATGCTACTATGCTTATCAACTAGGGGACCTACGCCCTTAAGTCATAAATGACAGTAATGAGGATTAATGCCCCACAAAAGGGCACTAATATAGCACATCGACACGGTTTTGATCCTGGGGCCTCACAGTTACGAGGCCATTGCTTTGTCACTGAACCATGAATGTACGCAGCGGGGGCTGGGGTAGGGGCAGTTTCCATAAATTAAATAAAAAAACAGAAAATGCAATAAATTTTCAATAATTTATTGCATTTTACCCCGGTTTCCAACATTGAAAAATCCTCTGTATGCCCATGCCTTGAGCTATAATGCATGGCCGTTCAGAGGATTTTTTTTAAAACGATGGAAATTCATACTAATACGATGAAAGGGAAATATACCTGTATCATTAATTTTGTATCAATTTATATAGGCCTATATATATATATTTATTACATTTATTTGTATTTATCATAATATAATTCAGATTGATTACAGGATATTTACTTGACGGATGACGAAATTTTAGAAGGACAAATTCGTGTTGATTTATGTCAAGCATACACATGTTTGATTAATTCATTTAAAAAAAATGAAATGGAATATCGTCAAATGATTACTCTATATCCACATTGGAAAGTAAATATCGAGCGAGAATGATAAATAGGAAGAAGGGAAAAATAGGACTAGAAAGGGAAAAGAGAAAAGAGGGATAGGAGAGAAAGATCCAGAGAGACAGAGAGATAAATACAAAGAGGTGGAGAAAGAGAGGTGGAGCATATCTTGTTATCTATAGGTGTTAATCCCAAAGGTCAAATAATTTTTTCTTCAAAATTTCATAATGATTTACACAACAAGAATCGACTGCATATTGTTTGTGAAATAATTAAGTTGCTATTCTTCTGTAATCACCCTCTTCCCTATTCTATCCTATCCTATCCTATATCCTATGGAATAGATATAAAAAAGAAAGAACAAACCAAAAAATCCAGGAGTCAACATTTGCGGAGATACAACCGCGGTACATTTGCAATTCTAACAAGGAAAATTCGAAGGAACTTGTCAATCAGATTATTTGTTTGTGGTCAGAACAAGCCATGTTTAAAAAAAAAACTGTAAGAGGTTATAAGATGGAATGGGCACTAAAATGAGAGGTTGAGGAGGGTTAGCGATCAATAAGGAAAAGGAGCGAAAGGAGAAATGGGATAGGATGAGGGAAGGTAAATTTATTAGGGATAGTGTGAGTGACAAAAGAGGTAAACGGACATACGGGAAATGATAACAAAAGGATTTGTTATTATGCAAGAAAGCAGAACGAGAATGAAAACGATCAAGAGAGAGAGAGAGAGAGGGGGGAGGGTGTGCGCGAGCGTATGTGTGTGTGCGCGTGCGTGTGTGTCTTTCAGTGGGTTTATGACGTTTGTGATGTGAGTAAAAGAGAGAGAATGGGAGAGATATAGCCATAGATAGAGAAAGTGTGTGAGAGAGAGAGAGAGAGAGAGAACGTTGTGTGTGTGTGCGTGAATGTGAGTTGTGTGTGTGTGTGTGCGTGTGCGTGTGTGCGTGTGTTTGGGATGTGAGTAAAAGACAGAGAATGAGAGAGAATGAGAGAGATATCGGGTTGGGGGATAGAGTGGAGAGGGGGGGGGGTGATTGGAACAAATATTTCTAATCGTACGGGAAAGGAACATTCACACTAAAATCTCCGGGGGGGGGGGGGTGATCCAGCTGCCTGCTCTCTTTGGCATCGCTGACAATTTCATGACAAATGCACTGGAACAGTTATTCAGTCGCATGTGAGTGATGCATTCAAAAGGGCAAAATGTCAATTGATTTAGGTGTGATGATTACCGGGTTTTGGCGCGAACAGGGCCACACAAGGCGCCAATCTGTGCACCTGTCGTACCATAATGGTGGCAAGATATCGACGGGAAGACTCCGGTAGCTTAGGGCGGCTCAAATGAAGCGCAATGGAGCACCTGGATGTACACGTCTCCGTTAACCCCTTGACTACTGAATTGTTTAATTCCCATAGGCTAAATATAGGATCCAACCGGTTTCAGGAGTCAATCGGTTAAGACCAAAGAGAAGAGGTGGAAACAGTGAGTGTGTGAGATAATATATGGAGCGGGCAACCGAGCAAGAGCGCGTGGCAGGTTGACCTATAATTTAACATCACGTCTACTATAGCTATAGGCTCTTGCCTCATAATCTCCTGGCATTATGTTATAGTCCCATGGTTTTGCATCTTATAAGCCTACATTAAGCTACATCGTGATTTGAAAGGGAAATCGTAATATTTTGTCTTTATCCGATAAAAACATACAATTTTGTTCTTCTAAGTTTTTATTGCATACCCAAATGATACCCTGTATTGCACGAGTAGAAGGAATACGTGTTGATTTGATTTTGATTCTCTTTTGTAACAAAAGTTAAACATAATTATGATGCGTAAAAAGCAAATCATACGTTCATAAAATACAGGCAAACCCCACCTCCCCAAAACATGTCAGTAAAATACATATCACACATTTGTATTCCATTTCATGTTATTTCACTTCATTTGAAAACGGGAACACTTGCCTTTAGTTACTGTTAATCAGCACAAGTATGCATAACTCCCATTAGACAATGTCCTTCCCCGCCAAGGAACAACTGGGATAAATTAGTGAACATACATTTACATGTACATAATAGTCACTTCTCCATCGTCATTATCTTGCATTCAACAAATGGGGGCGTTATTCAACATCGAATCGGAAGGCAAGTGGTGAGGTAATGTCTCTGAACCTGTTAGAAAATTTTTATTCCATTAACAAAAAATAGCTTTACATGATTGTATTTATTATAGGTAAGCATGAGGAAAATAACACTATCGTGCTGCTGTTCAGTGCTTTATCAATTTCGATAAGTGTACAGTTTATGAGATGAAGCATTCTTTTCATCTTCTATTAAAATAGTACAAAATATCATTAAGAAACAAATAATTGGAAAAATTGATTGGTGGTGGTGGTTATTTTACCTGACTGCTAAGAAAGCACAAATGCTTGTAAATAAGCAGCCAAAAGGCCGACGGCTTTAGGTCCTCTCTGAGGGACCTGGTAATGGGGATTAATGCCTTACTAAAAGGCACTAGCGCATCGCCTTGGTTTCGAACCCGGGTCACCGGATTACGAGACCACTGCTCTACCGACTGAGCTATCGCGCCTCCTCCTTGCAATAGATAAGAAATTCGCAAGAAAGAAAAAGGTTTGTGGAATCGGATAAACGGAAGGGTGGTGAATGACTTCGTGGCCTATTTCTATTCAAGAGTCCAGCGACATAGTTTCGAACAAGCAAAGTGAAACTAGCCTTAGAGTTAGACAATAAATATACTATAAGTGCAGCTGCCTGTCTCTATTTACTATGTAAATAGAAACCATTTTAAAGCTTTATTGACAAGCCTGTTTTATTATAATAATAATCAAAAAGCTAATAATTCAGTCCCAAATTTATTTGATCCTTTGTCTGTTAGTAACACATTAATATATTACGGAAGTCACCAATCAATCGCTCTATTTATATGGTGGTTTATATGTTTGTCTTATATGATTCATGGGTTTTAATAAGACTATGACTTATTAATGACTATGATAAAGATTGCTGGTTTCAATGAATGATTCAATTAGATCCAATGTTTTAAATCACAAGTAAATTATACAGATCAATACGTTAAACGTTTTCAATTTCGATAACTTTGAGCGCCATTATGTTTATTGATAATTTCTATTTTGGGGCCAAGCAATAATAATAAGACCACTAGGTCATAACAATATTTATAAGTCTAGTGTAAATTCAGTATAAGTCTGTTTCAGATTCATTCATTTCCACTTAATAAAACATGATATTCAAAATCACCATCAGTTACATCACATGGGTGAGTTCTTATCACATAATAATAACAAATACATGTACATACAATGTTAAACAAACGACAGATATATAAGAAAATACATATATACAATTTATAGAAGGTTAAGTGCATAGGACTAATGAGAAGCTTGTGCGGAAGCTTTTATAGTGTAGTCGTTAATAAGATTTCCACAAAGATTAGCAATTATACCACCCGAACGGAAGGAAGTCTGCCAGAGTATATAAGTGTTGTTTGTTGCTCAAATGTTGAAGAGGATATACAGCGGTTTCTTCACACTTCCTATGTACATGTAGTACCAATTAAAGATATAACACTTAAAGTCTTGCGAATTATATATAGGCAATGTTGGTAAGGTTATTCAAGAAATATTCAACGTCATATTATGCTGATGCATCTTGAATTAGCAATAGGTTAAGCGTACCTACACTACAAATGAAAAAGACAATATGTAAAATACATGTAGGCGAATAGTACGATGTAAAATAGGAAGATCGTATACGGTAACATTAAGTAGTGAAACTATTAATATTAATTTTACAAAACATATTTGATAGTAAAGCAAATGCTAAAGAAGTGCAGACGAGAGTATACAATCGGTAAGATCACGAAATCAGGAGTAAATATTAAGAAATAATACGATTTTTATCCAAAGCAATGAATATCATATTATGGATCAATATAGCAATGTCCTAGTAAAGAAGGCAAATAATTATTTCAATTTACAAACGACATATATAGAGACAGACTGATACAGTATTCTCATCCTAAATTCAATACAATCATACGTTTCTACACTCTTAATATCATGCTCCAAATTTCATCTGCTATTAAAGCACATATTGATACCAATATTTTGGGGATAGCCTGACAGACAGGCAGAGCCGGTCTTTATGTAAATGTCATCTTATCTTTAACAAAAATTGATCATAAGATGTCATATAAATGTTTAGAAGAATGTTCTGAACATCAATTTTTTTTCTCCAAGTACTATCAACATTGAAATATGGAACATTAGAATATCAACTAATAACATTTGAAATGCACAATACATTGCAGATTGTGCTACCCTAACCCTGCATGGATCTATTGTATTTATTAGCTCCATGCCCGGACCGATTTTCTAGGTTGAAAAACACAAACAGATGGCAAATCGTCCCAATTTAACATATTTTTCAATGAAATCAGGTTCAATCTCTATTTCTATTTTATCAACAGACTAACCGTATCTGAATACAATGATATTCCTCGTTATATCAATTCCATCTTGAAATTCAAAGTGTTGTCTTAAAGTCAGACAAAGCTAAAATGGCTTCCAATTTGGATTTTGAATATTTTTAATTGATATGTCATATGTATCATTACATGGATACTTTTAAAAACATTGTATTAATAAAGACGAGGGGGAATTACACAAAAAAAACAGAAAAGTAGGCACAATTATAGAATAGTAATGATAAGCAAGACAGAAAAAAAGAACAGAACAGAAATGTTGTGAAGAAGCTAAGACAATCAAAGAATAAAACAAAGAGGACAAATAATACAAAGTTGGGTGTACATGTAAATACAGGGAAGGGGGCACAGAGTCAAGTATCATAACCTTTATCAATGTTACCCTCATATAAACTTGATATCCCAAGTCAATTTATAGATTTCGTACGCCATAGTGGCAGCATGGAGCTCATACCAATGAAGGAACGGCACAAATATCATGCCGATGACGAGTCCTATCTTTCCATCAAAGAACAAAGCTAGGACAGGCCACGCAAGAGGAGACCCTACTTCATGGATCAAGCTGTCCCACATCCACTGGGTGGCGTTTGTCATTCCGACAGCGATCAAACAAAGCAGGGTCCACTTTGCTTCCTGGTAGTCTCTGGGCTGCTGATGCTGCACGCGTAAGAGAAATATCGTCTGGATGCATTTACGAAGAACGCCAAAGAAACCCGCGAATACGCTCACCACGTTAAGAACTATTTCGTCGTGGGACAACTCGGAAGCTGAGAAGAGATTGCCAAAGGAAGCGACGAGGCAACACATCTCGTACAAACAGGCTCCAGAAAGCGTAAGCAGCAACATTTTCTTGTTTTCCTCGGACTGGCCGTGGGCGAAGTATCCAGGTCGTTCTGTACAGTAGATACCATGACATTTTCGGGTAGTTTTCGTCTGCTTGAAAATGATCACTAACACTGGGGTGAAAAACGTCATTCGTAACAACCATTGCCAATATCGTCCTCGGAGCCCAGAGCCTTCTGCTAAAAGAAGGTTACTGATCCCGAAATATATGATGCATATCAACAAGGTGGATGCTATAGCTATCTCCATCTTTCTTGCCAACGCTCTGCTAGACTTGTCTTCGCTTAATGCCACATCGACAATGGTACTACGTCTAAGATTGCTAGGATTGCCATTACGGGATCCAACTGAAATGACATCAGTGCTTCCATAAGAAGCTTTGTGATCATATTCATCCACTGTTTTGTCCTTATTGTCTTCTAGCAGCGAGGAATATCGACAAACTCTTTGAGGGCTCTGCTTTTGTGGGGTTAAGAAACTATTGTAAAATGACCAAAGCCGAGTCCAATTCGAGCGTCGGCTGATACGTGTCATGCAGCGGTCTTCACCCCGAACCTTGTGGATATCTTTGATGAGGACTCGAGCGACTGGAGGAACGAATCGAAACCACATATCTATGAAGACCCACGTAATCATGACAGGAAGTTCAACTAAGAATGGTTGAGAGATATCTATGATACCCTTAAGGAACTCCCCCGATGTGCTATTGAGTGCACAGTGATAATTCATATACTTTCCGCCATGTCCGAGATGATTAAAGGGCAGGACGAGCATCTTGATACCCGTCCAAATACTCATTTCAATAAAGAAGACAAAGGTCCATCGTATCTTAGGTGATGCAACAAGGTAGGCATCGTAAAAGTTAGGGATAAAATGGAAACTCAAAAAGTAAACTACCAAAACCATGACGAAAAAGATGATCAGTTGGCCGATGAGTTCCATGTTTGTCTCGGCGATAGGATCATGCGAATGTTCGTTTAAACATAAAATGATACTGGCGGCGTCGGTAAATATAGACAGAAATACAAGACCAGTGAAAATGTAAGTAATATTTATAGTTACATTGCTGGCTGTTGAAGATTTTAGTGTCGATTCTTCCCGAGATAGCTCAGACATCTTGTCAAGTCGAGACGTCTTCTGTCCAGGGGTGGAGTTGTCGTGGAGCTTCATCATGTTCATTTGAGTGAGAGCTTCTAAACAGTTACTGCAACGCTTAGGCCAGAGTACAAATCCCTCTTCATGCAAATGTTCTACTCTAAGCGTCATCCAGATAAAGACTACCAGACCACATAAGATCGGGAGAGCAAGAGCGACGTTACGAACAGTGTAAAAGACGGTGAGAAATGTCTTCGTCGAATGTTTCCCGTGCATAAATGGGATGCACATTACGATTAATCCCACCCCTGTCAGAACGCACATAACGACAAGAGAAGTGTTCGCCTCCGGCCTGAGTCTAGGCATTGGCGCACCAATGGCTACATGGTCGTCCCTGGTATAAGACGATCCTGGCACAGCCCCTCTGTCAGATCTGACATCATTTCGATCCGAGTTAACATGATGGTCCATATCGAATTCTCTGGGGCTTTCCTTGATCAGTGGTGAGCTGTTTCCATCACGTTGATCTGCCATTTTTTTGTCCAGTTCGAGAACAGAATCGATTTGAAAACAGAACTAATCTTCTATGAGGTTGCGGAAGAGGGCGTAAGAGGACACGTAACATTAATTTTCTAAGTGACTTTTCTTTATAGCGAAAATGCAACCGAATATACATTGAGGACAAAAAGAAGAACAAAAACACAATCGCTCCCAGGATCCTGAAAAGAGAGAGAGAGAGAGAGGGGGGGGGGGGTTAGAGTGGGGGGGGGGGGGAGAGGGGACAGATAGATGTCGATCGAGAGAGAGAGAGAGAGAGAGAAAGGGAGAGAGAGAGAGAAAGAGAGAGAGAGAGAGAGTGAGAGAGAGAGAGAGAGAGAGAGAGAGGACAATACCAGCGTCTACTCCTAGCCTATGTATCGGATGGCATTTGAGATAGTCAAAGAATAATTTTCATTAAGTTTCGACTATCGGCCCATGCTCGAAATTGATAGTAATACTAATGATAATATTTCCAAAAACATTAATGATAATAATGATAATTATAATAATACTGATAATATTGTTAGTAAAATATAAAATCGAATCGATATTATCAGAAACAATACATTACTTTTGCTGCAGTTGATGTTGTACTACAGTAAAGATAATGAATATTTATTTATGAGATAGAGAGAGAGGGGGAGGGGGTGAGTCAGTATTTTGTAGAACTGTAAATAGTACTTAGTGAACTAGTTAGGAAATTAGCGAGAAGTAGATAATTTTTGTCATGATAAATCCTTGATATTGTCTAAACAAATTATATATTAAAACTGGCATTTTATCAAAAGAGCTCTAAATAGCTATGAACACATTGCTGAATGTTTAATACCGCATAATAGGTGTATTTCAGTGTACTGTTGTTTTCATATTGTGAGCGAAAAAGGGGTATACCACGTTCTTCCGTTAACTGATGAGGAGATATTTTCAAGAATGATTGTTGACGTTATGGGATATTCATTGATTGACAGGACAGCGGCGGATCTAGAATTCTCCTTTGCGGGGGGGGGGGGGGGGGCACCATACCTCATTCTGACAAGCGGGGCAAAAGCAGTTGAGTTGAGAGGGGAAAAGATTGGGGCAAAACGGAGCACTTGATCATCCCTTCAACTTGTATCCGCCAGTAGAGGGCGGAAGCATAATCATAAATAAACAGAACCGGACTTTCTGCTCTGATAAGTAATATTTTATGAATTGTTTTCCACCCCTCATACACATAGAACGTTATCAAAATATACTTCCTCTTCATATTTCATATTTTCATATTTCATATTGAAAACGGGGGTTAAGAGATGAAGAGAGAAATACACATGATAGAGATGAACAAGAGATTAGAAAGCCAAGTGTCGTTCCTTAATTAGTCAACTCCCAGAATGTTCCCCCTACATTTTAAGGTTTTTATTCTTCTCACAGATCTTTCGAATGATTATTGTGCCACACCCTCTCCCCAAACTCCTGAGTCCGCCCCCAATGTACCACAACTGTACTTTCAACCAATCAGAATCACGTAGGCCTATCCTATAAAAGTGGGACTGTCTGTGTGTTTGTGTCCGTCAATCTCACTGTCTTTACCTCTTTGTTTCTTTCTTTCTTTCTTACTCTCTCTCTCTCTCTCTCTCTCTCTCTCTCTCTCGCTCGCTCTTTCTCATTTCTCTCCCTCATAACTCTTTCATCTCTCTCGCTCTCTATCTCCCTACTCTTTTTCTGTCCTCCTCTCTATACACTTCCCTCGTCTCTCTAGCTCTCAATCACTGCCCTCCCCTTTGTCTATCTCTCTCTCTCTCTTTTTATCTCTCTCTCTCCCTCTCAGACCTCCGCCCCTCCCCTCTCTCTCTCTTTCTCTTTCTCTCCCTTGCCTTTTTCTTTCTTTTTTCCATTTTCGACTCCTCCCTTGTCTGCTTGAATTTACCTTTCACCTTCTTCAGTAAGATACAAATATTGAATACATAAATATATATATATATAAACGTCATAGCGATTCATCCAAATAAAAAATCCACGTAAGAGGCATTTTGAAGGTCTATGACCGGGGTAATAGTATATCTGTAAAGCGCTTTAATAAAGACGTCCGAGATGTATTAAGTGCTATATAAAAGCTGAATATTATTATTATAGCAACATCACTCAACAGTCAATCAAATCAGGGTTTCCATGGAAGTTACCATTAAAGGTATTAACGTAAAGATCAATGGTAATTATTATGCAACGGGGCCCTGAAAATTTAAATTAAACCGGGCTAAAATTAGAATACAACCATGTATACATATACCCTGTACATAGCGTCTGAACTGAAGTTGAAGTTCTTCGCATATAGGCAAGCCATAAGATTTTATTGTATTTTATAACTGAAATAACTTTTGCCAACGTCTAAGCATGGAGTTAGTTACTCCATGGTCTAAGCGATGCAAAAATTATAAAAGCTGAAATAATATTTATCTTGATTTTTTAAGCCATTAAAATGAAACATTACAGCACAAATTCTAGTTTTTCCATTGAATATGACTTGAGCAACATGTAATGTCACAACTATTAATCATTGAATTGGATATTACTGCCATTAATCAATAAACGTGTAGCTTAAGGGGGAAGGGGTCTCATTCCCCTACCCCATCGAATAACGCATACAAAAAAAAAAAAAAAAAAAAGTCGGAAGAAGAAGACATCATGATAAATGATAAAACCCCATTAGACACCCCCTCCCCAATCGCTTGATACAACCCTATTAGACACCCCCTCCCCAATCGCTTGATAAAACCCCATTAGACACCCCCTCCCCAATCGCTTCATACAACCCCATTAGACACCCCCTCCCCAATCGCTTCATACAACCCCATTAGACACCCCCTCCCCAATCGCTTAGATAACCTCGTTCCCTTCCATTTCATCCTTCTAGTATTGTGTTGTGCCCCTTCCCCATAACACCAGTGCCCCTATCCCCTCCATTTTATGGTTTGTCAAGAAACTATTCATTTTGACTTCATTTTTACTATTCATTTTTAAATGAATAAAATGTTGTTTATTCATCTTTATTCAAGAAAGTACATATACAATAGTAATAAAGACGTTCCATAAGACCCAGGACCGAGATTTGAATTACATTGGATGCATCTCATGCAGGGTTAAACATTTACAATACACAATAACAAAACGGAAAAGAGAACATTATAACGACTGAGCTCTGATTTTATCTAATAACACACCGAATGACGCAGAATTGTATATTCTAGAATGAGACATAATATATTGAAGAAGGCACTATTGTTCTCCGAGATCAATGGAGAGTATCTACAAGGTGGTAGGTTTAAATCTGACGAACATCTTCATCTTCTAGAGCTTTCCAGTGAGTAAGCTCTTTGGAGAATTCTTCCTATATTGAACCTTGAACAGGTCCGGATTCAAGTCATAGTTCCACGACCCTTTTGAAATCATGCTCGCGCCTATACGTCCGATTTCGTTGCTGCTTTTCGCTCCTTTATAGTTCAAACCAGTGGCGTAATGAGCAAAAACGTTTGGGGGGGCTGAACGTTTGTCAAAGTGAGGTCTAGGGGTAAAGCCCCGGCGGGGGTCAAGGGGCGGAGCCCCGAAGCTCAAGGGGTATGGGAAAACAGTGGCGGTTCCAGGAATTTCTTACCGGGGGGGGGGACACAAATAAAACGATAAAGCGACAGAGCGAGGCTTTAGCGGCGAGGGAGCGGAGCGACCAAGCGGGGTGGGTCTGGGAGGGGGTTCTGACCCCCTCCCTGAATAGGAAGCATTTGCAATTTTAGAACCACATTAGACGCATTTTCAGGCACTTCCTGGAGTAATATGACGTATCTCCTACCCCCTCCAAGAGATCTTTTGCAATTTGAGAACCATATTTGGCGCATTAATGTCCACCGGCACTTCCTGGAAAAAAAGAGGCCTTCTGATTGGTTAGACGTTCAGGGGGGGGGGAGGGTTGTAGAGGCCACCGCTAACTGACAAAACTAGCCACCAATTACCGACAAATATATTAACACCGATGCCCCAATGTCTACTAATTTAAGCCTATAAACCTGGGGCCAGGAACTAAGTTATTTTTCAGTTTTTCCCCTCCCGCGCGAAGCGCGGAAGCTGTGACACTTCATTAAATTATTAGAGGAAGGAGACGATTGGTTATATCGTTCTCGAATCTTCTTGTTTCGCCCGCCCCTCCCGCGTGAAGCGCAGAAGCTATGACGTTTCATTTAAATATTAGAGAAAGAAGACGATTCATTGTACCGTTCTCGACTCTTAATCCTTGCCTGAATTCAGTTCGCCCCCTCCCGCGCGAAGCGTGGAAGCTTTGACGTTTCAATAAATGATTACTCTTAATCCTTGTCCGAATTCAATTTCGCTCATCCCGCGAGAAGCGCGGAAGCTTTCACGTTTCATTAAATTATTAGAGAAAGATGACGATTTGTTGTATCGTGCCCTTGTCTGAATTCAGTTCCCCCACCCCCCACCCGCGCAAAGCGCGGAAGCTTTGACGTTATTCTTAATCCTTGTCTGAATTCATTTTCGCCCATCCCACGCGAAGCGCGGAAGCTATATCACGTTTCATTAAATTAATAGAGAAAGAAGATGATTCATTGTACCATGTCCTAATTGTCTAAATTCAGTTCCCCCTCCCGCGGGAAGCGCGGAAGCTTTCACGTTTATTAGAGAAAGATGGCGATTCGTTGTACCGTGTCCTTGTCTGAATTCAGTTCCCCCCCCCCCTCCCGCGCGAAGCGCGGAAGCTATCACGTTTCATTCAATTATTAGAGAAAATAGACCATTAATTTATTGTAGCGTGTCCTAATTGTCTGAATTCAGTCCCCCCCCCCCGTCCCCCTTTGACGTTTCATTTAATCCTTGTCTTAAATCATTTTTGCTCATATCGCGCATAGCGCGGAAGCTTTTACGTTTCATTTAATTATTACTCTTAATCCTTGTCTAAAATCATTTTCGCTCACCTCGCGCATAGCGCGGAAGCTTTCACGTTTCATTAAATTATTAGAGAAAAAATACGATTCATTGTATCGTGTCCTTGTCTGAATTCAGTTCCCCCCCCCCCCCGCCCTTTCGCGCGAAGCGCGGAAGCTTTGACGATTCATTTAACTATTACTAAAATAATTTTTCGCTCATACCGCGCGTAGCGCGGAAGCTTTTACGTTTCATTAAATTATTAGAGAAAGAAGGCGATTCGTTGTACCGTTAATCCTTGTCTGGATTCAGTTTCCCCATGCACTGAGCCTGAAGATGTACATGTACGTATATGGAACGATCGTTCGCAAATCTGTGCATGCACAGCCCGAGTGGTGGGTAGCATGTTATCTCCCGGCAGTGCTTGTCGCAGTATAGCTTCTGGAAAGGTTTCTACTAGTGTTACTGTTAGTGGCCACTAATGCCCATTAGTGACTATAAAAAACATTGCTCTTCCTGGCTATTTGCGAATGTGTCAGTTTGCAACAGAAATGGAAAAACGCACATTTTGTTGAAAATCATGTTATTATCACGAACATTTATAAATCACCTGTATGGAATTAAAAATAAGTCATGGTTTTATTTTATTTGGGGGGGCTGGCGCCCCCCCCCCCCCCTAGCCCCCCCACCAGTACGCCAGTGGTTCAAACCAAACAGGACGCCGAGACGAGAGGTCAACATGTCACAGTATAGCTGGCCGGTAGGGGTGACCGAAGCGATGCAGCAGTCCGTTGTCAGAAAAATTGGCCGGATTCCTATTTTCACATCAACAAAACAGGGGGATGGTTACAAGACATGATCCATTTTCATGCTGAAGATGATAAACATGACCCCCATCCAAGGCAGTCTTCATATGTTTATTTTCCAGACAACACCACAGTCCAAGCTTCACATAGTACTTCCCTGAGAAATTAAAGAAAAGAGTACACATGACATCTATTAGCTCGAGATGGTGATTTGATTGGTAATGGACAACACTTATCGAAGCTTTCTTTGACGATTATTAGAACAAATCCAATTTGAAGAAAGAAAAACCTATATAGTAGTAGAAACATGAAATTAGAATTTTATCTTTATATAATGTTAGGAAAATATTAATATTTAGAAAGAGATCTATATCTTTACGATCATCTTTAAGAAGAGGAAAGCAAAATTTACGGCTCAAGGCATGGGCACACAGAGGATTTTTCTATGTTGGGAACCGGGGTAAAATGCAATAAATTATTGAAAATTTATTGCATTTTCTTTTTTAAATTTTATTTATGGAAACTGCCCCCTACCCTAGCCCCCGCTGCGTACAGTCATGGTTCAGTGACAAAGCAATGGCCTCGTAACTGTGAGGCCCCAGGATCAAAACCGTGTCGATGTGCTATATTAGTGCCCTTTTGTGGGGCATTAATCCTCATTACTGTCATTTTTGCCTTAAGGGCGTAGGTCCCCTAGTTGATAAGCATAGTAGCAAACACATGCTTTAGCAGTCACGCAAAACACACATTGGCAAATTATTATCCAATACAATCTGAGTATGTATACTATCTAGATCTATTTTTTTTAAATTATTTTTAAAATAATTCCATAAATTGGGGTAAAACAAAAATATTCCACCTATATGAGCGACAGTGTATAATAAAAATGCCATATGAGTGTTTATCTTCTGAATTTTCGTTTGTGTCGTTTTTGTCATCAAAATAAATGTTTGTTATTGTTGTTGTTGTGTTTTTAAAATCTTACCATCGGGGTATTTGATTGGCGGTAGCACCTAACAGTTCTTGTTATCCAGAAGGATGGAGGGCATATCTAACATCTTGATAGCATCTTGTTCCGATAACTCGACCTTCACCACAAAAGTCCTACACATGTTGAAATCAATCTTTCTTTCCCCTGGCAGAATGCTATGGAAATTAGTAAACGCTCCCGTGCAAAGGAGAACACGCTTGGCTAAGATCTCCCTCCCATTCTCAGACAATACTCTGAAGACCGTTTCTCCATCTTGTGACGTCACATCAGTGATGCTCGTCACCACTTCATGGATCACGTGACAACCGAGTGATGACGCAATTTTCTGCTGGGCGGCGACGAGCTTTCGAGGACTGATGTGTCCGGCCCTCTCGGCCGTCCATACACATTCGCTGTCGCGGTTCACGCGAAGGTAAGGGAATTTGCCTTGGAAAGACTGAAAGTTGAAGATTTCGTGACGGACACCCAATTTTCCAGCAGTTTTCTTGTAGTTCTGCATCCGTTGATTTCCCTTGGTGTCAATGAATGCACAGCCCACCTCGTGGTAAAACTTGATTCCTATTTGAATATAGAGGAGTGTGAGGTATTTTCGTTTTTATTCACAACACACTGGCAGACGCTTGCGCTTTAAGTTTAATCATACTACGCCTACACCAATATTCCTAACTACATTATTTATAATGATTACAGATAAATAGTTATATTCAAAATACTATTTGGCAAGTCCAAGGTATCTCCCAAACGTTACCAGATGTTATGGAATTATATTATGGAATTGTTAACGTGACATAAAAATGTAATTTCATTTTATTTTTGTCTGATTCTCGTAGGACTATCAGCTCGACACTTATCAGATACATGTAGGCCTACATTGAAATCTTAGTCGGCAACGTACGGGACAGAACAGCTCGGACTTGAACTATTATATGCCATGTCTTTTTAAAACGAAGTTGAAGTGGTGTATTTTGTATCACATTAAATAATACCACAGCTAGAAGGAAAGGCTCTACAAGTTTAGAAGGTGGAAAAAAAACACAGACAAACATTCAAGCGTATATATCCCATAAACTATCTCCGAAACCTACCACTTTCTTGCTCGATTTCTCTGTAGCGTTCGATAGACCGTTGCCCTAGCAACCCCCATGTATAATCCGCATCCAGCTCTCTTGTCACACGGCCCTCATCGTAATGTGATGCGAAAACTTCCCGCCTCCCGTCTTCCCATTCCTAGATCGTGGTCGTTACAACAACAACAAATTAAATATTTAATTTCATGTATAAAAACAATCTTTTAGTGAAAAGTTTTATTCAATAATTCAAGAACAACAGCACCCGAAAATAGACCCGTCGAAAGTGAGAATGAGAATGAAAGACAAAGACTGTCTCTATTTTAGCGTTGAGGGTGTGTTATTTTTATCAGTTATATTTACAGTTAATTATTCATTAATTCAAATAACAATTTACTGGTGCCAGTAATTCTTTCACAATTGCTTCCATAATTTACAAGAGGGCGCGGGGGTGGTTAATAATGAACCAAAGAGGGAGAGATTATATTGTACAATGTTAAATTGACAAATTCAAACTGATAGTAAACTTCTCCAATACCCCAATGTTGGTGACATGAGAATAAATTGTCATTCTCATTGGTTGCTCGCTGATGATTGCCACACCCATGAATGATGTATATTGGCGCCTAGACTCTAATATCAGTCGCTTCCATGATATTTATCACAGAAATGGCCAGGCTAGCGTGTAAAAAAAAAATGGGGCAGTTGACTTCCCCAACCTGACGAACAAAGCTCAGAGCGATTGTCGCAGGAGCAAGTGTGGGATCACTGAATTTTCCACACACAAAAAAAGATAGAATCCTTTTTTGCCCTATAAACATCAGCTTGTTTTTGTCGCTTTATTAACAAAATACATCAGATGCACTGTGATTAGTAATCATTGATATTGAATGGGAATTAACAAAAATGATAACTCAATTCACCTTTTCGGTTGGTTCTTGAGGCCCAATTAGACAGACTTTGGTTTCTGGTTGCAGTTTACAGAGCCATTTGGCTGCAGCTGACCCCACCATTCCAGCTCCTACGATACAGACATCATACACCATCTTGGCCTACGGTCGCAAACAGTCGTTCAACACAAAATAGTTCTGGTAAAGAGTGAATGTAAACATCATTTTCAAATTTGGGCTGATGTAAGCCTACAACAATTGTTCTCAAATACTAATATCAGGCACTGGGACCACCACACATATAAAAAGAACCATTTGTGTTTAACCACTACACCCTGACTTATTCACAATATATTGTAGACTTCTTAACAAGTGTTTATTTATCAGTCACTGTTCACATAGCTTTGTTTGAACATCAAACCTACAAATTAACAAACGCACTTTTCCCAAAGCTGCCAATATAGTCTACTGTGATATGTACACGAAACCTAGCTTAATTTGACTACTACTTAAAGATACTATGTCCCTTTTGCAGACAACATCAAATTCTGTAGAACTTTGCAGGAATTATGAATATGCATGTATGTCCTAATTGTGAAATTTAAACGTTAGCAGTGTCCTAGTATTTAAATTATGCAAGAAAACCCGTTTAATTTCTAGACTTCCCTGTCAGACACTATTGAGTGACTGACTGACATCATTTTTTCTTTGCTATTAACATACATAAAATGAGCTGTAACCAGTGAGATGTGGATTTAAAGGGACTTTGTAACATTGTTCAGATGAGAGATAGTGGTGCTAAGGTAGTGACTTCAATGCTAGATGTATAATTAAAGATAATATAAAAAATTTGAGTGAAAACGGACCATTATTCATGGTACAAATTGAGAAAAACTGATCTGATCGATTCCTTAATTCTCCCAACTATATTATTACAATTTATTTACATTTTAGGTGAATGGAAATCGTCACAAAGCAATAAAAGGGCTCTACATTCCATTCCAGACATTTCAGTGGTGACAGATTTTTTATAGCCTGTTTTATGTCTTTTTTTCATGGAAAAAACGGTTGGGAAAATTCAAAAATGGTTGGGAGAATTTACTGTAAGGATTACCATGATATCTCATTACATTGAAAAGGAACTGTAGAGACAGGAGCGATGCTGTTGTTGAAGCGAAGGATTCTTTTCATGGTTTGAAACACACAATAAACCCATCCAATGTGAAGCCAAAAAAAAAAAAAAAAAAAAAAAAAAAAAAAAAAAAAAAAAAAAAAAAAAAGTAACATTTTATACAAAAATTAAGCAATTTTTTTCATCAACCTTCAACCTTCAACAATGTTACCGAGTCACTTTAAACTCTCCCTGCTGCCATGTTCATGAGCATTTGTCTACATCAATAACCCACTACTTGTAATGGCCAAAATTAAACTGATGGAATCTTTGTGCAAAACATAATGTACGACCATTCGGTACAAAAAGCCATTTTTTCAAACACTTTCGTTTTGAGGGAAGTACTATTTTGTCTTTCAAATGTCGTTGAAATTTAACCTTTTTCATTTTTTAACCTGCAAATGGGACATAGTACCTTTAACGTATGATTATGCATGGTATTTAACAAAATAATTTTTATTCATATGGCGCTCATCGTTCAATTTCTAATATTTATACATATCAATATTCAATATTCAAATGTTATTATCCAATGATCGGAAATTTGTTTCGTTTGCATGTCAGTACAAGATTATAGATTATAAACATCAATAAGATACAAATGGATACAGAATAGAACATTTGACTTCAAGTTTCAAGTTTCAAGTTTCAAGTTTATTTATCTTTCTTTCATAACACACATTATAAATATGACATGAATATAAAGGAGTGAACAGAATATGGCGTTACAATAGAAAGATGAGGTGACCTTGGTTGAAAGCAAGGCTTGTGGATTTAAGGTCCCTCATGAGTAGTTTAAGAGTATGTCCTAAAAGAACAAACTCGTCAAAATAAAAAATAAAATTGCGTACATTTAAATGCTTACAAAACTAAACTAACTAAACAACTGAGAAAATATTAAACATAAATAAGTACAATAAAATCTACTGACTACTAAATAATGGCTATAAACAACAGGAACAGGAATATACTACGAGCAACAGGACTGAAACACAGACAAAAACTAAACAAGACAGACAGATGAATAGATGTGAGAAACGGGAGTAGAATAATGCTGACCTATATAGCAAATAGTTTTCTTAAATATTGATCATAACTATAAATCTAGACGATATCGACTCAAATACAGTAACTTCAGTTTGCGCTTAAATACATAAATACTGACCGATTGCGCTATTCTTGGTTCAAGGGAATTCCAAAACCTAGGTCCAGTGGACCCCAAAGTAGTAAGGGCAAATTGCGTTCTAACAAGAGGTAAGTGATATGCTTGCGCCTGTCGTGTGGAATAACTATGAACTTGGTTATTTTTCTTAAATATTCCAGCCAAGGCTACTGGCAGTAGACCTGCATTCAATTCATACATTAGAGCTCCTAGTTGTACATGATAAATATCTTCAACTTTCAAAACACCACTATTAAAAAAAAGAACATCTGTATGCGCAAGATAGTGAGTATTACAAACAATTCGTATTACTCTTTTCTGTACCAGTAGTAATTTATCCATTTGAGATTTGAATGAGTTGCCCCAAGCTAGCACACCATAGTGCAAATATGGCAAAATCAAAGTTGCGTACAACATATGTAAAATATTCAGTGGGAACACAGATTTCAATTTATAAATTACACCAGTATTTCTTGACAATAATTTACAAAGTTTACTAATATGGTACTTCCAATTTAAATGTTCATCAATATGCAAGCCAAGAAATTTAAATGTAGATACCCTTTCAATCTCAACACCATTAAACATTACATTGCCAGGCAATATACTCAGGGAATTACTAAAGAGCATATAATTAGTTTTTTTAAGATTTAAAGACAACTAGTTTGCTTGAATCCACAAAGTCGCATTAGCCAACTCGGAGTTTACAGTCTGCAAAAGGGTTTGTGGATTTCTGTGAGAGAAAAATACACTCGAGTCATCTGCAAATAAAATGAATGATAAAATCTTTGCGGAAAGTTGAAAATCGTTAATATACACAATAAACAAAAGCGGGCCTAGAAGGGATCCCTGTGGGACCCCACAAGTGACGTCCCGCATATCTGAATCAATTCCATTTAAAGAAACAAACTGTTTCCTATTTGTTAAGTAGCTTCTAAACCAATCTAATGCTATTCCCCTTACACCATAATGACACTGTTTATCTATTAAAATATAATGATTTACAGTATCAAACGCTTTAGAGTAGTCTAAGAAGACACCAACTGTATGCATGCGTGCTTCTAAGGCACTGGATATCTTATCCACCAAATGTAGAATAGCATGAGTTGTAGTGTGTTTTTCACGGAAACCAAACTGAAAATTTGACAAAATGTTAGCATTCATCAAAAATGTTATCGTCCGAGTATACATTAGCTTCTCAAGAATTTTAGAAAAGGAATTCAACAAAGAAATAGGACGATAGTTATTCAAGATAAGGGCATCACCCTTTTTAAAAATGGGTACAACCTTTGCAATCTTCATTTTCATGGGTACAACACCAGTGGTCATTGATAGATTACAAATATGTACGAGGGGTTCTACAATACCAATAATTACATTTTTTATCAACTCATTTGTTATATAGTCACAACCTGGACTTTTCTTATTCTTTAAAGAATGTACAATATCAAATAATTCTTCTACAGTCGTTGGCAATAAAAATAAACTATTATGATTAGGGTTTTCTAAAAAAGATTGAAATGTTTTTTGAGACTCTGGAATGACACGCGACAAATTCTGGCCAATATTACAAAAATATTCATTGAATTTATCTACAATAACTTCTGGATCATCAACTACATTCCCATCAATGTTTAATTTACTTACATCAGACGCTTTCTGCTTTGGCTTAAAAACATTCCTAATCACTTTCCATGTCCCTTTTATATCATTATGAGTCGCCTGAAATTGAGCACAGTAATACTGCTTCTTAGCAGCACGTAGGATTGAAGTAAGAGTATTCCGATAAAGAGTATATTTCCTATGAGAAGACTGAGATTTACTAATCTTATACTTATAGTACAACTTATTTTTTCTGTTTATTGACCTCAATATAGAATTAGTAATCCATGGCAATCGAGGGGTTGTTCTACGATTTCTACTATTACATTTACGTAAAGGTAAATTTTTATCATACAGCAAAAAGAATGTATTTAAGAATTTATCATATGAGCTATCAACATCACAATCACGTAGTACTTCTCTCCAATCACTTGCTAATAACTCATCTCTAAATCTAGCAATACTGGTAGGATTACTTTTTCGAACATATCTATTACTAGAGATATTACGGATATTCCTACCAAAAGACATCCTCGCATATACTGGAAAGTGGTCAGACAAATCTGAAATTATAATACCCGCATCTGGTAAAGGTCGTACATTACTAAAAATGTTATCAATGAGAGTAGAAGAAGTGTCTGTAACTCTGGTAGGTTTAGTAATTAAGGGCAATAAAGAGAAAGATATAAACATGTTTAAGAAGTCACAAATGTGTGCATTCACATCGTGCTGAAGAAGATTAACATTATAATCACCCATGACAAAGACTGTTTTATGTAAAAATATTGAATTTGATAACACAGTTTGCATTTCATTTATAAACAAATTCACATTACCTTGTGGTGGTCTATAAACGACCCCAATTATAACATTTCGTCTGCCCGGAAAAAACAATTCTACAAAGACACTTTCCATTAAATCATTCATTACATTAACTTCATTTAAAACTCGGTAATTCAACTGCGTGGGGGACATACAATGCGACACCTCCTCCCCTCCTATCTTGTCGATTATTCATAATTATATTACTTCCTGGAAGAGAAAACACATTTCCTTCAATTTCACTAGATAACCAAGTTTCAGAGATTCCTATAACCATATATGTAGTACATGTTCCGCAAAAATACATTTAATTTACCAAAGTTTGCTTGCATACTACGAACATTAAAATGAAGAAAAGAAAGCTCGTTATCACCAGAATTACCTATCTTTTGAGAGAATTGGCTTTCTGTACAATAACTACAGTGACTCATGACAGCGTCATTGCCTTGACCAAGATCATACTCTAACGAGTCTGCGCTAGATTCAAAATAGTTGCGTATATTATCATCATTTGTGATCATCATTTAAAGATTCATACATGAATAGAGTGCAATATAATTGACAGTGATTGACATAGAAAGGCAGCCCTACTAAGTGCAAAAGAAAAGGACATAAATATGTACAACAAAAACGGTTGTGTATACTCAAAAATATGCATTATAGGCATAGGAAGAACAGGATAAAACATGGAAAAGGTGAGAGAAAAATTGGAAAGAGAAAGAAAAACAGCGGAAGAGGGATAGAGAGTGGAAAAGATAAACATAAATGAAAACAAGCAGTAGAACACTGGAAGATGTTTACTGCCAGCCATAATTTGCCATGAGAAATGCGGTATATATGGAACAATGTTGGATCAGATGGAGAGAAAAGAGAAATGCGTAAAAGACAGAGCAATGTAGAATAAGATTTATCGATCACAGTTTGGCAATATCTGCCTCACATGTAATTAGTTTCTTGATGAAACCACCATGTGAGTCCTTGATGCCAGCAAATATGCGGCCATCGATGCTCCACGCCCTCAAGACTTTCTCCGAGTGACGCACCTTGTGAAAAAGTTTCTGATTTGTTGCAATCAGATCCTCATTTATATATATACCCGTCCCCTTGAGCTTGGAACGGGCTTGAGAAAACTTGACTTTTGTGCGGTAGGCGCCGAACTGTACAACTATGGGGCCGATCCTTTGACCGGTCCACTGCTGCACCGTTGCCGCCTCCAGGTGATGTGTGGTAGGAGCGGTCAATGTCAGCTGGAGTAATCGCGAAACCCAGCTGATCGGCCAACCGACAGATGGCATCATCCGTAGACTCCTGTGGGCGCTCCTTAATGCCATGGATACGGAGGTTGTTCCACCGGGAGTGCTGCTCCTGGATATCAGCCTTACGCTCGAGACGGGAAACGGCATCCCTACAGCTTTCCTCAGATTTCGTGAGGCGATTGATTTCCTCCGCATGAGCCCGAACCTGCCCTCTAGCTCCAGAACTCTCCCCTCCTGCTCCTCGAGACGGGTGACTAGGCCAGCGACCGCTTCTGTGACTGCTTTTATCACTGCCTTTTCCACGATATTTTGCCAACAAATCACCGTTTCCAAGCTCGCTTATAACATGGCGAGCAATCTCTGCAGGGGTATTTTTTGCAGGAGGCCATGGTAACGCTTTCCCAATTCCAAGAATATGGTGATCAAGATGACGGAAATAATCTGTGGCTAGGCTAGTGAATATACAGCATCAAAACATCACAACACAGCACAGGAGTCAATTATGTAAACAAAAAATCAGTGCCAGTACAGTGCATGGCTGCATACATGTTACCACAGTGAGCTGCACATGGTACGCACTAACACAAAAGTTAATGACTTGAACATAGGTAACATATATCTAGTGGCATTAAAATGATTGAACTCTCCAATGATTATAATGATGTTTTGTATTCACGCCCCCCCCCCCCCCCCCACTCAGTGTTATTTAGGGTACGCATACTTATATGCTTGTTCCCTCTTTTTGAAAGCACCCCCTATCTGAGGACTGCCAACAT
Source organism: Strongylocentrotus droebachiensis (assembly GCA_035222895.1). Lineage (NCBI taxonomy): Eukaryota > Metazoa > Echinodermata > Echinoidea > Camarodonta > Strongylocentrotidae > Strongylocentrotus > Strongylocentrotus droebachiensis. Next base: position 1,128 of record JAVYIG010002816.1, on the reverse strand, counting down.
TTCCGAACCCCCCTTTCGCGGGCTTTTCCTGCCTTGGAGACCCCCCTAAATCATGAAAAATGCTCAATGTACCCCCCTAAATTTTGAATAATTACTCAGGAGTCCAAAGAGATGAGGGGAAAATAAAAGAAAAAACACCCCCTTTTTAAAGAAATCTCCGGATGAAAGTTAATACACCCCTTTTTTTTTTACAATTCTCGGGCCGGACTTTGTCGCACGAAAAGTACCCCTTTACCGGACATTTTGGTAACACGCATGGGGTCTGTCCGTTCTCGGAGTGGGGGGGGGGGGGGGGTGGGGGGGGATGTATTGCGAGAAATAGAGAAAAAAATAAGGCAAAGTATAGCTTATGAGTATTATACCAATAGGGTTCACATGGATAACCATGCCATAGTGTTAGATTTAGGATCAGGATTGAGGTAATAGTATACGTTATGTAGAAAAGTGAAGTCTTGTTTTATTTAGTTTCATTGATGAAGCGCTCGTCAACCAACGGAGATTTGGCCAACTTCATTTTGTGTTGGAGCATTCTCTACGACAAAAGTATTTCAAAGAAGTAAGCATCATTGTTCTCAATTACAGTGAAAGACGTGATTCGATTGATAACACTCATCAGTAATGCTTATAGGATATAAGGTATAATTCCAATAAGTTAAATGAAATACGATCATAATTAACAAACCAACTTACTTTAAACCCACTTTTCGTCCTATCGTATGCAAACTGTACATGTGCTTGCAGTCCTCATTACACAGCTTAGAATGGCTTACCTGCCTGTTATATCATTCACCAATGCCAGCACTGACACAAACGAAACGCGCACAGACATGCAAAGATTTCAATAAAAATATTCCCAAATGAAAAATAGAGAATTAAATGCACTCATGCAAAGATTTCAATGAGAATCCCAATTGAGAAAAAGAGGTACCCCCTAAAAAGGAGGAAAAGAATTTGTCATTGACTGAAGAAGCAAGGGGGCACCTTTGCAACCAGGCGCGCCAGAAGCAGTTTGGGATTTAGGGGGGGGGGGGGGCAAACATTCCAGGCGGCTCAACTTCCAGGGGCAGTGGCGTAATGATGCAGAAAAAAATTCTGCATCACATCACCACCACTCTTACACGTTACATG